>SJYT01002025.1:0-26314 GCA_006410635.1 Cephalophus harveyi
CACCACAGTTCAAAAGCATCAATTCTTCAGTGCTCAGCTTTCTTCACAGTCCAACTCTCACATCCATACATGACTGCTGCAAAAACCATAGCCTTGACTAGACAGACTTTTGTTGACAAAGTAATGTCTCTGTTTTTGAATATGCTGTCTAAGTTGGTCATGACTTTTCTTCCAAGGAGTAAGTGCCTTTTAATTTCATGGCTGCAATCCATTGTACCACCAGGAAAATCCTACTGAGCACCTTTTACGTGTTAAGCACTGGGCCAGAGGCTGAAGATACAGTGAACAGAGTTAACTCCATCCCTCCATGGCTGCTGTTGCTGAAGCTAGTGGTTTTCCTGATTAGAGCATCTGGTGTCTGCTCTGATTGGTCAGGCCTGTGACACAGTGATGGTTAATTATTTTTCATGTCACCTCTGGTCCCTGGCTGGCTTCCCTGTTAGCTCAGCTGGTAAAGAATCCACCTGCAATGTGGGAGACCTGGGCTCTATTTCTGGGCTGGGAAGATTCCCTGGAGGAGGGCATGGCAACCCACTCTAATATTCTTGCCTAGAGAATCCCCATGGATGGAGGAGGCTGGTGAGCTACAGTCCACGGGGTCGCAAAGAGTCGGACACGACTCAGCAGCTAAGCACAGCACTGTTCCTTGGCCTTGTGAGAGGGCAGATACAGATGTTAATCGATATTGATAGCGATAAATGTACAATTACAAACTGAAATAAGGAAAAGAACTTGGAACTTGACCTAGACTGGGAACGGTGGTCAGGGAAAGCTTCGGGGAGTAAGCAAGCCTTGAGCTGAGATCCAAATGGTGGGCAGGAGATAACTGGCAAAGGCGTGGAGCAGAGGCTTAGAGATGTGGAGCAGAGGCTTAGAGCATTGTGAACACACAGGGGGCCCAGGCCGCTTTGTGGGTGGAGTTTGGTTGAACCTTCTAAGGAGAAGGGGTAAAATGCAGGGTTGATGAGCTGTGAAGGGTTCTGAGCTGACCTGGGCATCGGTGCCCGCTGTGGTCTAAATGTTCGTGTCCCCCACCCCCAGACTCATTCCCCAAACACTAAAATCCTAATGCCTGAAGTGATGGTTTGGGGACATGTAAGCCTTGAAGGTGGAGTCCCAATACACGAGATTAATGTCTAAAAAAGAGGCTCCAGAAAGAGCCCGAGCTCCTCCTTCCCTGTGAGGACACAGCAGGTGTCCGCCGGCTCATCTCCCAGGATGAGGACCCTCACCAGAACGTGACTTTTCTGGCACCTTGATCTTGGGCTTCTCAGCCTCCAGCACTATGAGAAATAAATTTCTGCTGTTTTTAAGTTACCCAGGGTGGTACCTGTGGTAAAGAACCCACCTGCCAATGCAGGAGACCTAAGAGATGCAGCTTCGATCCCTGGGTCAGGAAGATCCGCTGGAGGAGGAAATGGCAACCCACTCCAGTGTTCTTGCCTGGAGAATCCCGACAGAGGATCCTGGCGGGCTACAGTCCACAGGATCGCAAAGAGTTGGATATGACTGAAGCGACTTAGCACGCATCCAGTCTGTAGTATTTAGTTACCGCAGCAGCCAAAATGGACTAAGACAGTAATCTTTCTTTTTGACGGGGGAGGCACAGGAGAGTTGGTGAGATTCATTTAAGGAGAGATGGTGGTTCAAGGCACGAGCAGCTGAGTGTAAAGTGATGGACTTGGCGCCGCTGTCCCCACCGCAGGTTGGAAAGAGTGCACGGCAAGAGGCAGCAGGAAGCTGCCTGGGCCAGACAAACCAGTCCATCCAAGTCTGGCCACGTTGCCGAGAGCTGCCATGCCACGTAAGAATCCCCTCCTTCATCACTGAGATACCTCATAAGCAATGGGAGGGGATTTTAGGGGAGAAGGGACACAGGTGTATGTACGGCTAAGTCCCTTCACTGTTTACCTGAAACTATCATAACATTGTTAATCAGCTGTACCCCATTTCAAAATAAAAAGTTTTAAAAAATAATAATAACAACCTCATAGGCTTCCCAGATGTGCAGACACGGCGAGCCAAGACATCTCTCCCCTTCGCCTTTGGCTGGGGAGGGTTTCAGTTAGAGTTGGGAGCTTGTCAGTTGGGATTCTCAACTGCAAACAACAGACGCACTCCAGCTTAAGCAGAAAGCACTCATATTAAGAGACTCTCCAGGAAAGCCGGGGGATGGAGCTTCCAGACATGCCACCCTGGCGGTGGCGGTGGCTTGGCCGCCAAGTAGTGTCTGACTCCAAGGACTGTAGCCTGCGGGCTCCTCTGTCCATGGGATTCTCCAGGCAAGGATGCTGGAGCAGGTTGCCATTTCCCTCTCCAGGGGACCTTCCCCACCCAGGAATCGAACCCAGGTCTCCTGCTTTTGCAGGCAGATTCTTTCCCGACTGAACTGCCAGGGAAGCAACCTGGAACCACACCCAAATTAGCAATGTCTATCCACCCAGCAGAGCCACTGAGCTCAGTCACAGCAACCTGCATCACCCAGGACACTCTGTCATCTGTTTCTTACATATTAACAGGGCCATCTTAGACAGACCAGGACCCACTTTGTCTTGGGATGCTTTACTTCCACTCAAGACCAGCTACATAATTCGCAGGTCCCAGTGAAAAATTAAAGTGCTGAGCTCCTTGTCCAAAAATTAAGAATTTAAAGACAGAGGAATCAGACCAAGCGTGGGCCTCTCTGAGCACGGGTCCTTGTGTATCTGCATGGATCACAACGTCTGCCTCCTTTTCCTCCGGGTTGACCAGATTTATGTTGTTTGGACACTTGTCTAACCTGCTGTTGCTGGACATGGTGGGAAGAGGTGGTAACTCAAGTGATAATCCTCAATAATAAGATAACTGGCAAGGTCTGGATCCATCTGGAAACCTATCAGAGCTCATTGGGTAGGGAAGGGAGGTATCATAAAATCCTGGGACCTACACAAAGAAGGACAAAGGATGAATTCCAAAGTTGAACTAGAAACAAAAGCCGTTTTGGCAAGCTTGCTCTCTTCATAACGCTGGACTTCTTGTCACGGGATGTGGGTTGTTATGGTGAGTGAACTGGGACAGAAGCGTGAAACTCTACAGAGAGGGTTTTCTTTCTTCCTTCTTTCTTTCCTTTTGTCTCTTTCTTCTATAAAACTTTGGTCAAATGTATTCTCTGGAGCTAAAGTAAGACATCCATAACCCGGTATTTCATGACAAAGGATACATGCATTCAACATTTCTACAAAAAGAAAAAAAACACCCCAAGATTCAACCATCCATACCAGGCTTCTCCAAAACCCATGGGGCCTCAGCTGTGGAAAGCAAAACAGCCCCTTGATGCTGGCAATACTGCACGCTCATCTGCACACCTGGAAGGATTCGAGCTGTAAGTCTAATTCCCGCCTACCGGGCTCAGGGGGTCTGAATAGGGGTCCAACAATGTCTGCTCTGGGAAGGAGTGATAGAAAGCATGTTACCCTGACACGTGTCCTTAAGTGTGCTGAGGTGAGGAGGACAGATGCAAGTGTAGAAAAAAGGGGAGCCCGGTTTGAGACAAGAGAGACTATTTCTCGTGTCAAAGTGTAAGGGAGAAGCAAAAATATAAATGGTAGGTGGAGTGTAGGGCTGGAGATCTAAGACTGAGAACGTGGAAAGAGGCAGCGGGAGTGAGTTTGGAGGTTTCTAGAACAGAATCCGAGTTGTTGTTGCTGTGTTTAACATTCCTGGGGACTTTAGTGCAGCAGATGGGAAGGCACCCCAGCTCTAGTCAGTCCGCCTAGCTGTAACACTTCCCCTCCATGACTAACTGGGCGACCTTGAAAAAAGTGATTTAACCTTATCAAGCCTTGATTTTCTGCAAAGATTAGACAGCAATGAGGATGAGACAGTATGAGATCGTAATGAGGAGAGTAATGAGAATTACATGAATTATTAAAGTAGATAACAATGACTGGTTTTTGGTAGGAATTCAAGAAATACTAGGCGTGGTGATGATATTGAAGTTTACGAAGATGGTGATGATGATGGTGATAAAAGTGACTGATATTGATGGTCAAGGAACCTGGCCTCTCCTGAACCCTGGAGTGAGCACCATGGGGAGGGGTGGATGAGCATATGGACCCCACAAGAGGGGTAGTGGTGGGCGATGGGGAGCAACCAGGGGAGGAAGAGACGGGCAGCACGGGGAGCTAACGAGGAGACCTGTGCTCACTGCCAGGGAGACATGCCCAGGGCAGCATCTCAGCCGCTCTCTAGAGACGCACAAGGTTGAACTGTAAATACATGTTACACACAATGCCCATCAGACTCTGGGCCAGTGTTTACAAAAAAGTGGAGTGAAGTCAGGAGGAAGGGAGAGCCCTGCTCTCAGATGAGCACATTTGAGGAATAGCTCTGCCTGAGATGGGCAATTCTTTTTCTCTCCGGAGGTTTACAGGAAATGACAGAAAGTGAAAGCTCCCGTTACCACTTGTGGGCACCAGGACACCAGATTACGCCAGTTCTCACATCTGCGCCTCCCACACCCGACCTCNACATTTGAGGAATAGCTCTGCCTGAGATGGGCAATTCTTTTTCTCTCCGGAGGTTTACAGGAAATGACAGAAAGTGAAAGCTCCCGTTACCACTTGTGGGCACCAGGACACCAGATTACGCCAGTTCTCACATCTGCGCCTCCCACACCCGACCTCTGTGAAAAAATGAGAAGAACAAAGAAACGTCCGTGACAACTTCTGGTTTTGTTTTCGTCTCCTGGAAATGCGTGTGTTGCGTTAAATGAGCATACACAGAAGGCAGGTTTAGTTTCCTTTTCCTGATTAGAAAAGGGATGTGAGCTTATTAGAGAAAATTTGGAAAACACAAAAGGTCAAAAGTCAAGAATAGGAATCACCGAAAAGACCATTCTGCAGAGATTACTGCTTGGCATTTGGGCTTCTTTTCGATCCCTGGATTGGGAAGATCCTCTGGAGGAGGAAATGGCAACCCACTCCAGTATTCTTGCCTGGAGAATTCCAGACAGAGGAGCCTGCTAGGCTATAATCCATGCGGTTGCAGAGTCAGACATGACTGAGCAACTAACGCTTCCTTTCATTTATCTTGCGGTTCACTTCCTAAGTCATGCCTGACTATTTGTGACTGTGGACTGCAGCCCGCCAGGCTGCCCTGTCTTTCGCCATCTCCCGGAGTTTGCGCAAATTCATGTCGAGTCGGTGATGCCATCCAACCATCTCATCCTCTGTCACCCCCTTCTCCTCCTGCCTTCAATCTTTGCCAGCATCAGGGTCTTTTCCAATGAGTCAGCTCTTCACATCAGGTGAGCAAAGTATGGGAGCTTCAGCTTCTGCATCAGTCCTTCTAGTGAATATTCAGGACTGATTGGTCTGATTCATTCATTTAAGTATGTATAGGTAATACACACACATTGATGTGTTACATTTGTATTTGACAAGTGGATCACATGAGAAACAGTTTTATGTTCTACATCTTACACTTATCTCTGACATTTTTATATGGCATGAAATGTTCTCTGAAAATAATTTACATACAATGAAATGACTCCTTTGCGTGCAATTCTGAAAAAACTGGAAGGAGAGCTGACAAACACAGAGACTCCCGCTACCATCACCAGAGCCAAGATCCAGAGCAATCCGTCGCCCCCACCAGCGCGCCTACGGGCGCCTTTCAGTCAGCGCCCTCTCCAGTCTTAACGCTGAGGCTGAAAAGTACTCCATTCCCACAATTTTGCTTTTTTTCAGAATGTCCTGTAAATAGAATTATATCGTACCTAGCCTTTCGGTCTGGCTCCTCTCACTTGGCACGATGCAACTGAGACTCGCTCACACTGCTTCATTTACCCATAGCTGGTTACTTCTTCCTGCTGAGTAATATTCCACTGTGTAGATGTACCAAAGTGAGCTCCTCCATTCACCGGTTGGACAGTTGGGCTGATAAGCATGACTTTTCCTATTTGAATGATATCCCATCTGACAGATATACTAAACCATACACAAAGAGTTCCCTATTATTAGAATTTTTAGTTCCCCCTCATTATAAATAACCATTAAATGGACATCTTCATACATAACTCTTTGCCTACCAAACATCTTTGAATATACTCGTATAGTATACATATATTTGAAGCTGTCAACAAACAGGCAGTATGCTCTGTTGGTGGTATAAGAATATATGAAAATATATACACAGTTGTACTAAAATTTTCTTAAAATATTTGCTTATAAAAGACAGTCTGTGTCTCAATGCATTGTATTATGAAAATAAGAAAATAATAACTAACTTTGCTCTAATGAAGATGTTTTTAACCAGCTAAATAGAACTAGATTAATTTCTGAAATCCTGAGCATGTATATCATTCACAATCCATTTCAAAAGTGTTCAGCCAGCAGGAAGCTTCTCTAGACAATGGAACCACTTGGTGTATACAGAACAAGGGTGACTGGGCGAGGGCAGGTTTCGGGTCTGCGGGCCACTTAGGGCAGCATAACTGAGTTTCTAGTTACATCCGAGCAACTGAAGCGAAAGCTGCTAAGAGAGGAAAGATAAAGCAGGCACCTCGTACTGCACAAAAGGCTTCCCTCTGAGTCGATGCTGCTGCCCTGCAAATTAAAAAGGAAACAGGAAAACAAAAGTCAGTATTGATGCATGGCACCTGCTTTCGAAAAATACACGCACACTGCAGGAAAATCTACACAGTACAGAAAGGGACTTCCCCGGTGGTCCAGTGGCTAAGAACCCGCCTGCCGATGCAGGGGACACAGGTTGGATCCCTGATCCGGGAAGATCCCACATGCGTGGGGCAGCGAAGACTGTGAGCGTGAGCTCCTGAAGCCTGAGCACCGCAACTAGAGAGTAACCCCACTCACCACAATTAGGGAAGCCCACGCACAGCGACGAAGACCCAGCGCCGCCAAAATTAACGAGTCAATTCACAATGAAGAAGCGGCACTGAAAGTTGCAAAGTGAAAAGTAAAAGCTTCTTTGTTGTTCAGTCCCTAAGTCGTGTCCGACTCTTTGCGACCCCATGGGCTGGGGCCCACCAGGCTCCTCTGTCCATGGGATTCTCCAGGCACGAATCCTGGAGTGGGTTGCCATTTCCTCCTCCAGGGGATCTTCCCTACCCAGGCCTCCCTATTCCCACTTTGCATAGAGATAATTCTTGATAGTTTGAGCTGATCGCTGGACATCCCACGTGCATGCAAAGAAATTAACACATCTTTTCATCCAAGTACAAATGGAATCTACAATTTGTTTCTTTACCCAACACGACGTCTTGGACCTGCTTCCATACTGGTACATATGGAGGTACTCATCCTTTCTCCTGGGTGAATTCTGATTGTATGGATGCACCATAAAGTTACCCAAATTCAGCAGTATCTACTGATGGATATTACACCATTAGAGTTTACCTGGTGATGAAAAGCCAGTTATGACACAAAGACATTGAGAGAGGCTCTGGCCAAAATAGGGACTGTGGCCACAGCGATTAGGATCTAACCTCTAGATTTTTAAAAACAGAAGTAATGAATTCTTTGAAAGCAGTCAAAGATGACGTTTTTAAAATTAGGAAACACCCTGATGTCTTTATTCCCTGGCTCTCTCAGTTCAGTTCAGTGGCTCAGAATCATGTGCTTATGTAAACTTCCATATTTTGTAAAGGAATGTTAGGTTAACAAAAGAAAGCCTACAGGATTGGTATTCTATAGATCACTTGGGAAATGCTTATGCATTTCTGCACTTTAAATATAGAAAAATAGAAATAAGATGAAACTCTATGATCAGTTCAGTTCAGTCGCTCAGTTGTGTTTGACTCTTTGCAACCCCATGAATCGCAGCACGCCAGGCCTCCCTGTCCATCACCAACTCCCAGAGTTCACTCAGACTCACGTCCATCGAGTCAGTGATGCCATCCAGCCATCTCATCCTCTGTCGTCCCCTTCTCCTCCTGCCCCCAATCCCTCCTAGCATCAGAGTCTTTTCCAATGAGTCAACTCTTCACATGAGGTGGCCAAAGTACTGGAGTTTCAGCTTTAGCATCATTCCTTCCAAAGAAATCCCAGGGTTGATCTCCTTCGGAATGGACTGGTTGGATCTCCTTGCAGTCCAAAGGACTCTCAAGAGTCATCTCCAACACCACAGTTCAAAAGCATCAATTCTTCAGTGCTCAACTTTCTTCACAGTCCAACTCTCACATCCATACATGACCACAGGAAAAACCATAGCCTTGACTAGACGGACCTTAGTCAGCAAAGTAATGTCTCTGCTTTTGAATATGCTATCTAGGTTGATCATAACTTTTCTTCCAAGGAGTACGCGTCTTCTAATTTCATGGCTGCAGTCACCATCTGCAGTGACTTTGGAGCCCCCCAAAAAAGTCTGACACTGTTTCCACTGTTTCCCCATCTATTTCCATACTTGCTCTACCGCAAAGAAAGTTTTGCTGATGACTTTTTTTTTTCACAATCCCTCTTCATTTTATCTTATTTGTTTTTATTTAGATCATTTTGTTAAAGCAGATTTTTCTTAGAATTTAATGACATTCACTAACTTTAAGATGTGAACTTTGACATTTATGCTATTGTAGTATAATGATTTTTTGTAACATTAGAGATGTATTTTAGAAGAGTAAAAATGGTATTTTTCTGCTATAATACTGTACATTTCACACTCAAAATTGTCAAAAATCACTCAGGTAAACTTCTGCCTATAAAAATGTAATTCAGAAAATATGAAAAAAAATTTAAAGTGAAATTGCTGTAAGATGTATCAAATTTTTTTTAAGTTAATCCTTTTTTCAGTGTGAATAATTATTCTTCTGTCATGCAGTTTTGATTAATTTTTAAGGTAAGGCAAGGTTACATTTCCATTTTAATGTGCCAAGCATACTCACACACATTTATAACTCTGGAAATAACTGTCTAATTCCCTCTGACAGGTTGTGGTTTGGGGAGGGAGTTCCCATCCATGGAAAGAATTGCCGATGGTAGCGTTGCAAAGAAAGCTGATTGGCCTTGGCAAGCCAGCCTGCAGGTTGATGGCATCCATTTCTGTGGAGCCACTTTGATTAGTGAGGTGTGGCTCCTGACTGCTGCTCATTGCTTTGATTCGTAAGTCCTCAACTCTCCATATATAACAGAGATCACCATTTCATCTCCTCACCTTCACATCCTGTAATTATTATCCCCTTTTCATTGGTCATCTTAGACCCTAAAATGGTATGCATAATTGTCCAGCAGACTTAGAAGTAACAATTACTGCAAAATAGGAAAAAATCAGAATATTTTCAATTCCAACTGAATATAGATTCTCCAACAACCTCAACTTTAAAAACAAGTTAACATCACCAAAAGTTACACACACACACACCAGTTTTCCTGAAATATACTGTGCATTTCTTAAAACTCAGGTAATAGTATCCCAACCCTCAAACTTACATCTGATTTTCCCATATGAATATCTGGTGCTGTGCTTTTATTATTTGTATGCTTTTTGGTGACTTAACATATGGAACAGTTGGGGATACTAAAGAGATACAATAAACCTATTGAAATTCATATAAAATGGGAAAATATTCTAGATAAAATGTTTACTGAAAAGGAAGGATGTGAAAACAATATAAAAATGGCTCCATCTCTCTCTCCTTCCCTCTCTCTCTTCTCTCTACATAGATATACATACATTTATGTGCACAGATATGAGTAATTATGTGTGTGTACATGTAGGTACATATGTCTAATTTTTATTTACTTGTATACTCCTCAACTAATCTGAATTACTTTTACAACCAAAACTGGTGATAATAAAGTTTCCTTTAAAAAAATTACAAACTTTCCCTCAAGGAGAGTAATTTTAAGCTATTTTAGAATGGGGACGCGTTATCAACAAAATGAAACAAAGCAGTCCCTGGGAGAAGCCACAAATAAAGAAAGTGGGAGGATCCCAAGAAACTTCTACTTTAAACCATTTGCCCTTCCCCACCGTTATGTCCATGCTCATTCAGAGTCCTGGGCAACTTCTGATCAGAAATGATCTAAACCAACCATAATCCTTTTAATATGTGATCAGCTACGAAAACCCCAAACGCTGGACAGCTAGCTTTGGAACAACTCTAAGCCCCCCACTAATGAGACGAGAGGTGCAGTCGGTTGTCATTCATGAAGACTATGCTGCCCATAAGCACGACGATGACATCGCTGTGGTGAAGCTCTCCGCCCCTGTCATATTTTCGGATGAGGTGCACAGAGTCTGTCTCCCAGATGCTACTTTTGAAGCCTTGCCTGAGAGCAAAGTGTTTGTCACTGGATGGGGAGCTCTAAAAGCAAATGGTGAGTATCTCAGTAAAAATGTACAAGCGAAAAAAGAAAACTCATCCTCCATTGGATGCGTGCGTGCATGCTAAGTCGCTTAGTCATGTCCAACTCTTTGTGACCCTCTGAACCATAGCCTGCCAGGCTCCTCTGTCCATGGGATTCCCCAGGCAAGAATACTGGAGTGGGTTGCCATTCCCTCCTCCAGGGGATCTTCTCCTCCATTGGAAGAGATAAAAGATACAAAATCAAAATAAAGAAAATAGATGAAATCAAGATGTCACATGAAAACTATGGCTGAAACAAGATATAAACCCTCGCTGATAGGGTTTATATCACCCTATATCAACAGGGAAGCTTGGCATGCTGCAGTCCATGGGCTTGCAAAGAGTCGGACATGACTGAGTGACTAAACTAATGGCAAATTATGAAAACTACTATTAAACAGTGCCTGTATGTATTATCTTCTTTATGGGATATTTTGGAATCCATGTAGCTATAGCTTTCCTTTAAAAAAAAAAAAAAATGGCAACCTATTCCAGGCAACCTACTCAGGCAAGAGCCTGAGAAACCCCATGGACAGAGGAGCCTAGCAGGCTCCAGTCCACGGGGTCTCAGAAGAGTCAGACACAACTTAGTGACTAAACAACAACTTTCCATATAATGTTTTTCTTTCTTTTGCTGCCTTTTGAACACAGAGATTGTTATGGTTGGTGATTCTTAAAGGATGTAATTTGTGAGCAGTAATAATGACAAACTTTCTGTAATGTACAGAAATAAAGTTAAACGGAAATACCTTAAGCAAGCAATTTGAATGGTGTTCTTGATGGTAAACATTAAAGGAGCCCTTTGTATCCATATATCTATGAAAGAGTTTTTGAGCCCGAGACTTTATAAATTTGACAGATATAACATTTTACTACACTTAATAATATACAATAAACTGCAAAGAGAGAACTTTAGAGCCTGATTTGAGTTTCCAGTTCCCTTGTCTCTTGGTTGGATTTATTACATATAATTTAATCTGCTCTTGAATTTCTGACTCTTATAGGCTTTCCTGGGGGCTCAGTGGTAAAGAATTTGCCTGCCAACGCAGGAGACACCAAGTTTCAACCCTGGGTTGGGAATATCCAATGGAGAAGGAAATGGCAACTTAATTGTGTATTCTTGCCTAGAAAATCTAATGGACAGAAAAACCTGGTGGTCTCTAGTACATAGGGTTGCAAAGGAATCAGACAAGAGTAAAATACAAGCAACAATATACTCTTATAATGGCATTACAATCTTATTTGTGTCCTTGCTCAAAGTATAGCTTTTATCTGAGTCTTTATCAAGTAGCAGTTAGTATTTTCCACAATAAGATTTTTAAATTAACGTGTATATCTATACATATATATATTTAGACATAATGCTGTTGCACACTTACTATCATTTCAGTTCAGTTCAGTCAGTCGCTCAGTCGATTCCAGCTCTTTGCCATCCCATGAATCGCAGCATGCCAGGCCTCCCTGTCCATCACCAACTCCCAGAGTTCACCCAAATTCATGTGCATCGAGTCGGTGATGCCATCCAGCCATCTCGTCCTCTGTCGTCCCCTTCTCCTCCTGTCCCCAATCCCTCTCAGCGTCAGGGTCTTTTCCAATGAGTCAACTCTTTGCATGAGGTGGCCAAAGTATTGGAGTTTCAGCCTCAGCATCAGTCCTTCCAATGAACACCCAGGACTGGTCTCCTTTAGGATGAACTGGTTGGATCTCCTTGCAGTCCAAGGGACTCTCAAGAGTCTTCTCCAACACCACAGTTCAAAAGCATCAATTCTTCGGCACTCAGCTTTCTTCACAGTCCAACTTTCACATCCATACATGACCACTGGAAAAACCATAGCCTTAACTAGATGGACCTTTGTTGGCAAAGTAATCAGCATCAGTCCTTCCAATGAACACCCAGGACTGGTCTCCTTTAGGATGGACTGGTTGAATCTCCTTGCAGTCCAAGGGACTCTCAAGAGTCTTCTCCAACACCACAGTTCAAAAGCATCAATTCTTCGGCACTCAGCTTTCTTCACAGTCCAACTCTCACATCCATACATGACCACTGGAAAAACCATAGCCTTGACTAGATGGACCTTTGTTGGCAAAGTAATGTCTCTGCTTTTGAATATGCTGTCTAGGTTGGTCATAACTTTTCTTCCAAAGAGTAAGCGTCTTTTAATTTCATGGCTGCAGTCACCATCTGCAATAATTTTGGAGCCCCCAGAAACAAAGTCTGACACTATTTCCACTATTTCCTCATCTATTTCCCATGAAGTGATGGGACCGGATGCCATGATCTTAGTTTTCTGAATGTTGAGCTTTAAGTCAGCTTTTTCACTCTCCTCTTTCATTTTCATCAAGAGGCTTTTTAGTATTCCTATTCCATGATATGGATGTACTGTAGTTTAACAACTTGCCCACATCTGATTGTTTCCAGTTTCTTGCTATTAGAAAGTTTCTATGAATATTTGTGTACAGGTTTGTGTGTGAACAAGTTTTTATTTAGCTAGGATAAATATCCAAGAGAGCAGTGCAGTTGCTAACTTCATACGACAAGCACCTATTTTCTTTTATCTGTCTATCCATCTGGGCTTCCCATGTGGCACAGTGGTAAAAAATCTGCCTGCGATGCAGGAGATGCAGGAGATTTGGGTTTGATCTCTGGGTCAGGAAGATCCTCTGGAGGAGGAAATGGCAACCCACTCCAGTATTCTTGCTGAGAGAATCCCATGGACAGAGGAGCCTGGTGGGCTCAAAAAAAGTCAGACATGACTGAGTAACTGAGCATGCACTAATTATCTATCTATCATCTAAGAGCCTCTTGATGAAAGTGAAAGAGGAGAGTGAAAAAGTTGGCTTCAAGCTCAACATTTAGAAAACTAAGATCATGGCATCCGGTCCCATCACTTCATGGCAAATAGATGGGGAAACAGTGGAAACAGTGGCTGACTTTATTTTTCTGGGCTCCCAAATCACTGCAGATGGTGACTGCAGCCATGAAATTAAAAGACGCTTACTCCTTGGAAGGAAAGTTATGACCAACCTAGAGAGCATATTCAAAAGCAGAGACATTACTTTGCCAACAAAGGTCCGTCTAGTCGAGGCTATGGTTTTTCCAGTGGTCATGTATGGATGTGAGAGTTGGACTGTGAAGAAAGCTGAGTGCCGAAGAATTGATGCTTTTGAACTGTGGTGTTGGAGAAGACTCTTGAGAGTCCCTTGGACTGCCAGGAGATCCAACCAGTCCATCCTAAAGGAGACCAGTCCTGGGTGTTCATTGGAAGGACTGATGCTGAAGATGAAACCCCATAACTTTGGTCACCAGATGTGAAAAGTTAACTCATTTGAAAAGACCCTGATGCTGGGAAAGATTGAGGACAGGAGGAGAAGGGGACGACAGAGGTTGGATGGCATCACTGACTCAAGGAACATGGGTTTGGGTGAACTCCGGGAGTCGGTGATGGACAGGGAGGCTTGGCGTGCTGAGGTTCGTGGGGTCACAAAAAGTCGGACATGACTGAGTGACTGAACTAATCACTGTATTTTATTATGAAAAAAAACCCACTATATAAAATTCACACTTAACGATTTTTAAGTGTATAGTTCATAGTGCCAAGTATATTCATGTTTGATGTGCAGCAGATCTCCAGAACTTTTCATCTTCTAAATCTGAAGCCGTATCCCTTAAACAACTCTGCTTTCTCCCTTCTGCCAGCTCCTGGTAACTACTATCTACTTCCTATAGCTATGAATTTAACTATGTTTGGGTACTTTATAGAAAGTGGAATCATACAGTATTGGTCTTTTCTCTCATGGGCTTATTTTACTTAACATAATGTCCTCAATGTTCATCCATGTTATAACTTGAGTCAGAATTTTCTTCCTTTTTATAAAATTTTTAAAAAATTGTTTTCACTAATAGAAAGTGGAATCATACAGTATTGGTCTTTTCTCTCATGGGCTTATTTTACTTAACATAATGTCCTCAATGTTCATCCATGTTATAACTTGAGTCAGAATTTTCTTCCTTTTTATAAAATTTTTAAAAAATTGTTTTCACTTTTATTTGGCTGTGCTGGGTCTTAGTTGCACCATGTGGGGGGTCTTTTAGTTGTGGCATGCAGGATCTAGTTTCCTGAGCAGAGACTGAATTCGGGTCCCCTGCATTAGGGCATGAAGTCTTACCCACTGGACCACCAGGGAAGTCCCAGAATTTTCTTCTTTTTACGGCTGTATAATATTCCATTGTATGTATATTCTACATTTTCTTTATCCATTCATCCACTGATGGACAGTTGGGTTGCTTCCACTTCTTGGCTGTTGTGAATACTAGTGCTATTAATGTGAGTGCACAAATATCTCTGAGACACTTCTTTTACTTCCATTGGATATATACTCAGAAGGAGGATTGTTGGATTATAGGATAATTCTATTTTTAATTTTTGCAGCAACCTCCATGCTGTTATCCATAGCAGCTGCACCATTTTATAATCCCACCAAAAGTGTATGAGGGTTCCAGTTTCTTCACATCCTCACCAGCACTTGCTCTTTTCTATTTTTTTGTTTTATTTTGTTTTTTAAAAAATAGTTTCCATCCGAATGGGGTGAGGTAATAGCTCATTGCAGGTCTGATTTACATTTGTCTAATGATTAGTGATATTGAACATCTTTTCATATGCCCACTGGCCATTTGTATATCAATTTTAGAGAAATGGGTATTCAAGTTCTTTGCCCATTTTCCAATTCGGTTATGTTATTATGTGTTGTTGAGTTGCAGTGTGTTTAAAAAATATTTTCTGGATATTAACCCCTTGTCAAATTTATGATTGGCAAATATGTTCTCTTTCTCTATAGATTGTCTTTTTCTATTAGTCGTGCCCTTTGAGGCACAAAAGTTTTCAAATTTTATATAGTCCCAAGCATATCTTATTTTGTAAGAAACTGTGGTTCAGTTGCCTAGGCATGTCCACCTCTTTGCAATCCCACGGACTGCAGCAAGCCAGGCCTCCCTGTCCCTCACCATCTCCAGGAGTTTGCCCAAGTTCATGTTTCTTGCATCTGTGATGCCATTCAGCCATCTCATCCTCTGACACCCTCTTCTCCTCCTGCCCTCAATCTTTCCCAGCATCAGGAACTTTTCCAATGAATCGTCTGTTCGCATCAGATGACCAAAACATTGGAGCTTCAGCTGCAGCCTCAGTCCTTTCAGTGAATATTCAGGGTTGATTTTCCTTAAGATTGACTGGTTTGATTGCCTTGCTGTCCAAGGGACTTTCAGGATTCTTCTCCAGAACCACAGTTCAAAGGCATCAATTCTTTGTCATTCTGCCTTCTTTACAGCCTAGCTTTCATAACTGTACATGACCACTGGGAAGACCATAGCCTTGACTATATGGACCTGTGTCATCAGAGTAATGTCTCTGCTTTTCAATATACTGTCTAGGTTTGCCATTGCTTTCCTGCCAAGAGGCAACCGTCTCTGATTTCATGGCTGCAGTCACCATCTGCAGTGATTTTGGAGCCTAAGAAGAGGGAATCTGTCACTACTTCCACCTTTTCCCCTTCTATTTGCTATGAATAATGGGGCCAGATGCCATGATCTTAGTTTTTTTAATATTTAGCCTTAAGCTGGCTCTTTCACTTTCCTCCTTCACCCTCATCAAGAGGCTCTTTAGTCCTCCTCGCTTTCTGCCATTAGAATGGTATCATGGCTGAACCATTTTACATTCCACCAACAATATATGACTGATCTTGTTTCTCTGAATTCTTACCAACATTTGCTAGTAGCACTGTTTTTCAAGTTTAGTCATTCTGATGAGTATGTGGTAATATATTTTTGTGGTTTAATTTGCATTTTCCTAATGGTTAATGGTGCTGAACATATTTTCACGTGCTTACTTGTGATGTGAAATGGCTGTTCATGTCTTTTGCCCACTTTCTAATTTTTTTATTGTTGAGTTTTGAGAGTTTTTAATATATTCTGGATACTTGTCCTTTATGGGTTACAAATACTTCCTCCAGTCTGTAGCTTATCTTTTCATCCTCTTAACAAGGGCTTTCACAAAGAAAACATTTTTTAATCTTTATGATTAAATCTCGAATTTATCATTTTGTTTGTTTGCTTTTGGTGTCACATTTAAGAACTCTATGATACTTTCCCCCCTTTTTTTTCTTCTTTTAGAGAATCATTGTGCTTTCTTCCATAAAAATGTTCCATCTGTGTGGTTTGGTGGAAGGGAAGCTAACAAGGGTACGGCCATGAGAACACTCCATCTCCTGGGCCAGAGTGATTGGTTCAAGGGTGGTCAGGTCTCCCAAACTGGACCATTAAAAGCCCTCCCAGAGTCTTTCACAAGGGCCAGTTGGGAAGGATGCTCTCTACTTCTCCACGGGGACAAAGATTTTTCTGAAAAGAAGACAAGCAAAACTGAGAAACAGAGAGAAAAGGACTCAGTGTTTAAGTCATGTAGGTTTTTTTTTTAGATTTTTATTTGTTTATTTATTTATGGATGCTCTGGGTCTTCATTACTGCGCATGGGCTTTCTTTAGTGGTGGTGAGCAGGGGCTACTCTTCACTGCAGCGCAGGGTCTTCTCATTGTGGTGGCTTGTCTTGCCGCATGGAGCAAGGGCTCTGGGCTCAAGAGCTTATTAACTGTGGCACATGGGCTGAGGTGTCCCATGGCCTATGGAATCTTCCTGGGCCAGGGGTCAAATTTGTGTCCCCTGCCTTGACAGGTGGATCCTTAACCCCTGGACCACCAGGGAAGGCCTCAGTCAAGCAGTTTAAATGCCTGAATCCAGGTATATCTTAAGCACACCTTTTGATATTTCTGTGATTGGAGAGACATCAAATCAATAATAAGAGCCACCCCACCGAGTCTCCACTCTCTCACCAAGCTGGCTTAAATCAGATTTACAAGGCACACAATCAAAAAATTCTAGGTAATATAGCATTCTATGTTGATCATTCCTCTTTTCTCTTCTTTATTTTACCCTTTAATTGATATTTTTTTTTTTTTTTTTTTTTTACCATATCACAACTCTGAAACTGCTCTTGCTAAGGTAACTAGTGACAAAAATTTTACAGTCTCTGCTTCTAACCACTTTGCCATATTTAACACTAAGTAAATGTCAAATTTACTTGCTTCCTGATGTTCCTATAGCATCTTTCTGTCTTATTTTTTTTTTTTTTTTTTTTACCATATCACAACTCTGAAACTGCTCTTGCTAAGGTAACTAGTGACAAAAATTTTACAGTCTCTGCTTCTAACCACTTTGCCATATTTAACACTAAGTAAATGTCAAATTTACTTGCTTCCTGATGTTCCTATAGCATCTTTCTGTCTTTTTCTTTTTTATATTCCTTAGAATTGGCCAAATGTTAGGTTCCACACATCAGAGACCATGAGAGGCATCATCACACGTTATATCTTTACATGGAGCTAAAACCTCCACGGGCTTCCCAGGTGGCGCTAGAGGTAAAGAACCCGCCTGCCAAAACAGGAGACAAGAGACGTGGGTTCCATCCCTGGGTGGGAAGATCCTGTGGAGGAGGGAATGGCAACCCACTCCAGTACTCTTGCCTGGAGAATCTCATGGATGAAGGAGTCTGGCAGGCTACAGTTCATGGGATCGCAGAGTCGAGGATGACTGGAGTAAGCACATCCTTTCACATCCTCTACATTTTATGTTGTTTAGTCACTAAGTCACGTCTGACTCTTTGTGACCCCATGATCTGTAGTCTCCCAGGCTCCACTCTGTCCATGGAATTCTCCAGGCAAGAATACTGGAGTGCATTGCCATTTCTTTCTCCTGGGGATCTTCCCGACCTACGTATCGAACTCGTGTCTCCTGCACTGGCAGGCAGATTCTTTACCACTGTACCACCAGGGAAGCCCCTACATTTTGTACCCTCTCCTTAACTATGCATGTGTCTATTTGTAAATTTGAACCCCAGATCTGGGCTTTGTTTGTAATTTTCTGGGCCCAACATTATATTAAGGATGCTTAAGTTTGATTTTGGGGTAACCACACCTCCCAACTGGCTCATATTAGGCCTACAATCAGCCAGCACGTCTTCACAAAAAATTTTTTTATATCCAGGCAACTTGAGCAGTCTGACTATGGGCAAAACCATCTTTTGTTGTCTGGGAACTATCATGCCCAACACCTCAACTGATATACAATGATAATATGTTACTGATTCAACTGTCTTAAACAGAAAGGAAAATTAATTATCTTTCATAACTAGCACTTTCAAGGTAGCCTCTCCACAGAATTAATGAAGTCATCGGTTCAGCATCATCACTGAGAATCCTTTCCATCTTCTCATTTACCATCCTCACGCTAGCACCTCTCACCGTCCCAAGATGACTAGAGTTCCAGGCATCACTGTGATAGACTACAAAATGCCCTCTCATTTGTAGCTACCCTATCAAGATACATACATACATATGTATTATATTTATAATCCAGGTCTCCATCTAGTTAGGGCTTAGTCATGTGACTTGCTTTGGTCAATGGAACAAAGTAATGAGACACAAAAGAAGACCCTTGAAAAGTGCTTGCAGGTTGGGTTGTTTTCTCTTGCTGCGCTTTGGGACCTGAGACACTATTTAGTGATTAGCTTGCTGGTAGAATAGAAATGAGCCACCCCCAACCCCTCCAACTGACTCCCTGAAGACCAACCAGCTTGTCAACTGTCAGACACGTGAGTGAGGCCATTCTAGACCATCCAGCACCGCTGAGGAAGCCCAGATCACAGGAACCACCTGGCCAACCCACAGAATCATGAGAAACAATAAATGATTCTATATTAAGTCACCCAGTTTGGGGGGTGGTTAGTTACGTAGCACAAGCTAATTGATTAATCACATGCAGACATAACAACACGCAGTAACAGGTGAGTGCCCATCTTGACACCGTATCTGTTTTTAGTCAGGAATGTTTCCTTTTGTATCACTGGCTAGAACCTCATCCATCTATTCCTAAACCCACCCCTTGCAAAAGAAATAGAATTACTCTGATTGTCTCGGAAACACACAGGGGCCCTGCAGAGAGGAGCAGACTATCCCCCAAATGGGGCTCTGCCAAAAAATAGAAACCTTCTGTCTTTTTGGCAGGGTGCCCCGTGGAGGATGGACCATGAGGGGCACTGGGTTTTCCGTGGGCATCCAATAAGCATCGACCACAGGTGGGCTCCCGAAATGGCATTTTCTGAATCTTCTGATTCTCCCCTCCTTCAACTATGGCTGATCAGACTAGGGTTGCCCTGAGGCAGAAAGATGAATCCATGAGCGTCTCTCTGTATTTGGAAGTGTATTACTGTCTGTGGGGCTGGGAAATGTATCAGATATGTTAGTGGGTTATGAGGAGGTTGTATTTCACAACAGTGGGGCGGGGTGTAGAGAAACACAGAGGGAATTGAGCTAATGTTTTTCCATTTTCTAGATCCAATCTTTCCTGGGTCTTGGCAAGCTTCCTGTTCTTGGCTTCATGAAACACTTCCATAATTCTTACAACTAATTTCCCCTTCATTTGCTTGAGCTAGCCCTAATGAGCTTCTGTCACTCATGATAGAAGTGTTTTTAACTCACTGTTCTTATGAAAAGATGCCCAGCCTTCCTCATAATAAGGTAAATGCAAAAGGAAATTACACTCAAATACCACATATCACTTGTCAGATTGGCAAAAAGAGAATAGTCTAACGACTTTATTGGTAAGGCTGTGGGCAAACAAACACTGTCTTCACAACTAGGGTGAGTATGAAAAAGTGTAGCCCCCACAGAGGGTGAGCTGGCAGCAACCATCTACCTTGAAAGTGCATTTACCCTTTGACCTAGTGATCCACTGAGGTGGGGAGAACGTGGTGCATGTACAAGGTCATTTTTTACAGTTTCATTTGCAGAAGTAAAGGTCTGGAAATAACCCAAATATAACCCACGAAGGACTGGTCCCAGTACAAGCTCATGCGGAATACAATGCAACTGTAAAAATTAATGGAATTCTCTATGCTGTAATATGGAAAGGCTTTCAGATAGACTGTTAAAAAAAAGTGCAGAATATTATACATGTTATACCTTTGGTGTCAGAAAGAGGGGAAAGAAGAACATATAATAATATGTATTCTCATTTAAAAATATTTAGATGGGTAAATTTAATAAAGAAATATGGGAAGATGAACAGAAAGTAAGAAAGGAATAAACCTGGTTACTTCTCAGGGCTGGAAGAAATGGCTGAGGTGGATATATCATTTTGGCTTTTGCATATGTGAACACATTACAAAAAATGAGCATATGCAAAAAATCATTTTCCAATTAAAATATTCTATCGCTCTGTTCTAGTCTGCTGTCTGAAGAACTCAGAATGGTAGGAAGAAAACATGCTAGGTTGATATCTTACTACTTGTTCATCAAAATACTTAAATCTGGAATGCACTGATGAAAATCCCAAAACAAAGAAGATGTGCAAGAAACATCCCTTTCACCAAATAGCTTCTCGAGTGCTTCCTACACTTGGCACTATGATTGCTTGCTGAAATCTTACCTCTCCAGGCTGCACTGCCTCCAGAAGCCTGATTTTTATGGATACGGGTATTTCTGCTCGGCTGGCCAGAGATTAAGCTGACCAGTCAAGCATATAAAAGAATTGCCAAAGAAAGATGTTATATTAAAGATTTCTTTCCAACCTGCAGGGATCAGGTGGCCTCATAGAGAGATGACAAAATCTATTTTCTCTTCCTAGGATGTTCTTGCTGTTGGCACTCTCTCGTTATAGGAGAGGCTAAGTAAAGATTGCTTGTGTGGTGTTGGGTGTTGAGCTGGCATTCTCTTACAAGTGTGGGTAGCAGGTTGTGCGAGCTCAGGGAGCAGAGTCTCAGTGAGGGCCTGGTAGTGTGGCTTCCGGGGTCAGACTGAGGCCTTGGAGCACAGCTCTCCCACGTGGTGACTGAGAGATCCTGGGCATGCACTCGAATTCTCTGTGCCTCTGTTTCAGTGAAAGGGGGATAAAAAGTTCTCTCTGTGTGATTATCAGGAGGATTAAGGGAGTTAATCTATAAAAAATAGTTTAGAACAACGCTTAGCACATACGAAGTTCCCAATAAATGCTAGCACTAAAACAAAGAGTAATGATAATTGTATTATAATATGACTTCAGGCTAGAGTTGGCAGGTATGCAAAACATTGCCGTCCCCCCGCTACCCTCCACTCCCGAGCAGTTTGGTGCAATCGTATTGAAGAAGGATTGAGGAGAGGTCTCTGGACACTGATTCTCAGTCATCTAAGATCATAAAAACAGTTTCAGAGGCTATAATGTGGCAGGCACTGTGCTCAGCTCTGAGGAGGGTAAAGACAGGACTTGCCTCTACCCTCCCAGAGGTCCTAGGCTACCTGGGGAGATGGACAAGTTAAACAGATGATCCAATCCAGGGTAAGTGCAATTGATCAGGTCGGTTCAAGATGTGAGGGGACACAGGGAGGAGCAACTAATTTAAATTCAGGGAACTAGGAAAGACTTCTTAGAGACAGGGATGTGTAGCAAATGATGATGTCATCTCATACACCACCACTACACCAAATGATGAAACAACTCTCCCTCTCCTAGGAACAATGATAGTAACTAAGTAACGATGCAGTGATAATTATGAAATGCAGCAATACTCTGCAAAATTAATTAAAAATTCTAGAATCTGAGGTACAAAAAGCACAAAGGTAAACTTCAATTGCGGTGAGGCTGCCAGAGAACATATGTTTTAATACTTCCATGCCACAGATTAATGAACTTCTCTATACTTTGTTTGCAAATTTAAAAATATATAAATCATTATGATATAGAAAATTAATTATGATTATGAAATAATAATGATGATGATAACAACTAAACATATTTATGACTTAACAATTTTTTTAATGTATTTGTTTTGGCTGCACTGGGTCTCAGCTGCTGGGCACAGGCTTTCTCTAGAGGTGGTGAGCGGGGACTATTCCTAAGTGTGGTGCATGGGCTTCTCACGGCGATGGCTTCTCTCGTGGATCACAGGCTCTAGGATGTACAGGCTTCAATAGCTGTGGTGCACAGGCTTAGTTGCCCAGTGGTGTGTGGAATCTTCCCAGAGCAGGGGTGGAACCAGTGTCCCCAGCACTGGCAGGCAGATTCTTAACCTGGACCACCAGGGAAATCCCCATATCTACAGCCCCTTCCAAGATCTTGACATCATTAGCTCATTTAAACTTCTTTGTGGGTCTATCCTGAACCTACTTGATTCAGCCTCGCTTAGCTCACCCTGATCCTGGAAAAGACATCCTACCTTGATTTAAAAGGTTGATGTTTTCTTCATCATGGGTTTTTTGCATTAGTTTCAATTTTTAACTCTATTACATTGAACTGTTACTGATTTGCTTACTGATTTATTGGTTCCCCTTAAATCTGGGACTGAAGTTGAACGTGCTGCGCTCCTCACCCTGGTCCTGGCCCTGCTGAGACATGCTGAGTGAGGAAGGCTTTTAGGGCAGAAGTGTCTATTCTGTTCACTTCAAGTTCTCTGTGCAGAACGTGTTCCCACTTCCTTCTTTTCAGATGGCATCGTGGGAAGAAAGAGAAAGCACTTCCTATTCAGACTTAGTCTCTTGCATCTTGATTCCCCAAGTGGGGACCCTACCATGACGTTTCATGTTGCTGTCACATGACACCAAATCCCACTGAATCTCAAAATGAGAGTCATTCCTGATTTAACTAGGTATCAGTTATTCTGGGAACACCAAAGAGAAAGCTTCCATTAGGTCCTAGTGGGTTGTTAGCACTTGGCACTAGTGGTAAAGAACCCACCTCCCAGTGCAGGAAGCATAAGAATTTGGGTTCAATCTCTGGGTTGGGAGGATACCCTGGAGAAAGACATGAAAACCCATTCCAGCATTCTTGCCTGGGAAATCCCATGGACAGAGGAGCCCGCTGGACTACAGTCCTTAGGGTTGCAAAGAGTTGAACACAACTGGAGTAACTTAGTATGCATGCACAGGCTTCTTTTAGCAAAGAAAGAGCTGGCCTCTGACTTCCTTCCTTCAAACCTTGAGTGAGGAGGGTGGCAGGGCTGAAACCCTCCAAGAGCAAGTCTGTCCTGGGAGCTGAGCTGCCATTACTGTGCTATCAGCTCTGGGAGAACTGGAGGACTGCAACGGGAACAGTGCCTGTGGTCTGGACGTTTGTGCCCTCATGGCTTCATTTCCTCAGTTTTCCTCTTCTAGAATTTAGCAAACCAAACAAGAACTTTCTCTGACCTAATACTGAGTTTAGTTGTGCTGCATTCATTATTACAGAGCATTTTCCCACAATTACTTCCTGTTCAAGCTCCTGTTTGTTGCTATGTTCTGAGAACACACCTAAACACTGGAGGCCCTGAAAGAAGTGAAGGGGAACCTGGAGACAGCCTCCTTCCTGAAGGACTTCTCAACCAAGAGAGTGGGTATGTACAGACCACATGATGTCACAGCTGCAACCAGCGCCAGCTGTTTGGAGTCAGGCCAAAGGACTTTAAAATAACTGGTTGCAGAAATTCCACTTTGGTTATTTATCCAAGACACATACAAGAGTGTTCCTGGTGGAATTTTCTGAAGTAGTCCCCAGTTGGAAATAATCCAAATGGCCATTGACATTGACTACATAAGCACATTGTGGTATATTCATGTGGAACAATGGGGGCTTCCCAGGTGGCTCAGTGGTAAAGAATCCTCCTGCCAATATAGGAGATGTAGGAGACGCGGGTTCTATCCCTGGGTTGGAAAGATCCCCTGAAGGAGGAAATGGCAACCCATTCCAGTATTCTTGCCTGGGAAATCCCATGGATAGAGGAGCCTGGCGGGCTACAGTCCATGGGGTTGCAAAAAGTCAGACATGATTTAGCAGCTGAGCACCAGCAGAACAACAACAACAAAAAGAGAATGAACACTGACACACACACACACACACACACACACACACATATATAAAGCACAGATGAGTCTCACAGATATATACATTGAAAACAATTGGAAATGGTATGGTTCCCATTTATATGCAATTGAAGAATAGATGAGACTAATCTTTGATCTGTCTTAAAAAGGAAGGAAATTCTGACATGTGGCACAGCATGGATGAACCTTGAGAACACTATGCTAAGTGAAATCAGTCAATACTACAAACTGAAAACTTGTGTCCCCCCTGGAGCAAATTCGTCTTTTGAAGCCCTAATTCCCAATGAGATGGCAGGTGGAGATGGCACCTTTGGAAGCTAATCAGGTTTAGGTGAAGTTGTGAGAGTGTGGGCCCCATGATGGGACTAATACCCTTATAAAAAGAAGAGACACAAGATTCCCCCTTCCCTCCCTCTCGCCATCCCTCCCTCCCCTCTTCTCCCTGCATGCACCACGGAAAGGGCATGTGAGGACATAACCAGCAAGACACCTCCCACAACAACCTGATTATGCTGACATCCTTATCTTAAATTTCTAGTCTCCAGAATCATGAGAAATAAATGCTCGCTTTTAAGCTACTCAGTTTAGGATAAGTTGTTAGCAGCCTGAACTAAGACCACCAGTCACATAAAGATATATACTATATAATTCAACTTACATGAATTACCCAGAAGAGTCAAATTCATAGAGACAGAAAGTAGGAAGGTGTTTGCCAGTGGCTGGGGGGTGAGAGGATGAAGTGTGGTTTAATGGGAATAGAGTTTCAGTTTTCAAGATGAAAAGAATTCTGGAGAAGGGTTGTGAGTGTAGTTAACACTACTGAACCGTGTACTTAGAGACAGTTTATCAAAACCACAATGAGCTATCACCTTACACCTGCTAGAATGGTTGTCATCAAAAAGATGAGAGATAGCAAGCACTGGTGAGGATGTGGAGAAAAGGAAACACTTGTGCATTGTTGGTGGGACTGTAAGTTTTTTGCAGCTACTATGCAAAACAGTACGGAGGTTCCTCAAAGAGTTAAAATTAAAACTATTCTGTGATCCAGCAATCCCACTACTGGACATATATTTGAAGGAAATGACATAATTACCTCAAAGATATGTCTATACCCCCACGTTCATTGCAGCATTATTATTTTTGTAATATATATTTATTTATTTTAATTGGAGGTTAATTACTTTACAATCCAGCATTATTTATGAGAGACAAGACATGAAAACAACTGAAGTGTCTTCAGTGGGTGAATGGATAAAGAAAGTGTGGTGTACACACACACACACACACACACGTATGTATACATAAACACATACATATATGTATATATACATATACATCCATGCACATGCATATATATATCATATATTCATACATACAAAGGAATATTATTCAGCCACAAACAGAAGGAAGTTCTGCCATTTGAGACAACTTGATAAATCTCAAAGGTATCAGGGTAAATGTAATGTCAGGCAGAGAAAGACGAATACTGTATGATCTCACCTTTGTGTAGAATCTTAAGAAAAACTAAACTCATAGAAACACAGACCAAATTGGTGGTTGCCAGAGGCAGGGTTGAGGGTGGGCAGAACGGATGAAGGTGGTCAAAAGGCACAAATGTTCAATTCAATTCTAAATAAGTTCTGGGGATGTAATGTACACCAAGGAGCCTGTGGTTAATAACACTGTATTGTGTTTTTGAAAGCTGCTAAGAGAGTAGATCTTAAAAGTTCTTATCACAATGAAAAAACAAATTATGTGAAGCCAATGATGTTAACTCAACTTACTGTGGAGATCATTTTACTGTATATCCATATATTAAATAATTATGTTGTATTTTCAAAAGCAGAGACATTACTTTGCTGACTAAGGTCCGTCTAGTCAAGACTATGGTTTTTCCTGTGGTCATGTATGGATGTGAGAGTTGGACTGTGAAGAAGGCTGAGCGCCGAAGAATTGATGCTTTTGAACTGTGGTGTTGGAGAAGACTCTTGAGAGTCCCTTGGACTGCAAGGAGATCCAACCAGTCCATTCTGAAGGAGATCA
>SJYT01002025.1:26326-114965 GCA_006410635.1 Cephalophus harveyi
CGCTTACTCCTTGGAAGAAAAGTTATGTCCAACCTAGATAGCATTTTCAAAAGCAGAGACATTACTTTGCCGGCTAAGGTCCGTCTAGTCAAGACTATGGTTTTTCCTGTGGTCATGTATGGATGTGAGAGTTGGACTGTGAAGAAGGCTGAGCGCCGAAGAATTGATGCTTTTGAACTGTGGTGTTGGAGAAGACTCTTGAGAGTCCCTTGGACTGCAAGGAGGTCCAACCAGTCCATCCGAAAGGAAATGTTGTTGAATTGTTCATTGGATGGACTGAATGTTCATTGGAAGGACTGATGTTAAAGCTGAAACTCCAATACTTTGGCCACTTGATGCTGGGAAAGATTGAAGGCAGAATGGGCAGGGGACGACAGAGGATGAAATCGTTGAATGGCATCACCGACTCAATGGAGAAGAGTTTGGGTAAACTCCAGGAATTGGTGATGGACATGGTAGCCTGGCGTGCTGTGGTCCATGGGGTCGCAAAGAGTCAGACATGACTGAGCAACTGAACTGAACTGTAGCAACATGGATGGACCTAGAGATTATCATACTAAGTGAATTCAAAAAAGAGAAAAACAAATACCTTTTATCATCACTTATACGTGAAATTTAAAATATGACACAAATAAACTTATCTACAGAACAGAAACAGACTCACAGACATAGAGAACAGAATTGTGGTTGCCAAGGGGGAGGGGGTTGAGGGAGAGACTAAGTGAGAGGTTGAGGTTAGCAGATATAAGTTTTATATATGGATGGATAAACAACAAGGCCCTACTGTATAGCACAGGGAACTATATTCAATATCCTATAATAAACCATAATGGAAAAATTATATGTGTATAACTAAGTCACTTTGCTATACAGTCAAAATTAAATACATTGTAAGTCAGCTATACGTCAGTAAAATAATTTTTTTAAAAATAGCAGCCAAACTCATGCTACAGAAACAGTGGTGGTGGGGTGGGGGCAGCTACAGTGAAGGTTATGGTTAAACTCAGCAGGCCTGTTCTGCAGCCTGTAGTTGGACATCATCCCCAGATTCTTAGCTGTGAGCCTGTTCTCCCACAAATATTTATACAATAAACTCCTTTCCTGTTTGATCAGCCAGCACCAATTTCTGGTGCCATCCAAAACATTTTATTAAAACTCTTTCGGGGTTGCATATGAGAAGAATGGCTCAGTTTTCCATAGTTACTCTGCTTTTATATTTAGCCCAGGCATTATTTGCTGCATAATATTACTTGGAGATTTTAATCAGTGGCTTTTAGTTCAAAATTAGATTATATTTCCAAAATGTTAATGAAAATGGCATGAGTATACCATGGAATAAAGCATCTTCAAAATTCCAAATGTAACTACTCTCATAAAGAGAGGCACAGTGAGACAAGAAGTACGTTTGGCTTTATACTTAGAAAGAGAGAAGATTCTGACTGGGTCTCTTAGTCATACTCCAGAGTAATCTTCCTTTAATATTTTTCTGTGCAATAAGCACATATTACGAAGGACCTGAGCTTCATATCATTCATACCAAGCAACAGTCTCTAAGACTGGCAGAGTTTGTAGAGCAAGATGCTTGTCAAGGATCAACAGCTGTGAAAAGAAGGGGCGCAAGCTGACTTAGAGAAAGTAGGAGAAGAGCCAGGCAAGCCCAACAAACATGGCTGAAAACTCTGGGCTGAGAACTCCTTGACCCCTGACCCGTCTCTAGATCCCTCTCTCTCCCATCACGCCATGCAGGCAGCTCCAGGAAGGGTGGAATCTCGGGCCAATCAGCTCAGGAAATGAGGAACACCGGAGGAGCTGACTATAGAAACCCCATACCTGTAAGCAGTTATGCCCAACCCTCCCCTCCCTGCTCCCCTGGCAACCACTCATCTACTTTCTGTCTCTATGAATTGGCCTATTTTGGACATTTCAGATAGATGGAATCATATAGTAAGTGGTCACTCATTTCTGGGTGTGTAATTTCAAGGCACATGTCCAGCACTGGTTCTCAGATTTCCCCAGGAGGATGAAGCTTGCTGCCCACAGTGGTGTGGTGATGGTGGTTTATTTGCTAAGTCATGTCTGACTCTTGTGACCCCTGTGGACTGTAGCCCACCAGGCTCCTCTGTCCATTAGATTCCCGGGCAAGGATACTGGAGTGGATTGCCATTTCCTCCTCTGTGGGAATCTTCCAGACCCAGGGATCGAACCTGATCTGTGACTCCTGCATTATAGGCAGACTCTTCACCGCTGAGCCACCAGGGAGGCCTCACCCACAGTGGTGATGGGTAGTTAACTGGCTGCTTTTCTTTTCTGATCTCATTCTCCTACTTCCCACCCCCTCCCCACCCCCATGTTTCCTAGAATCCTGTCTCAAAGAAAAGTCTTGGCTCAAACCCTTGCTTTAGGATCTGCTTCTGGGAGAACCTAAACTGAACACTAGATATATCCAGTTAAGTAATCCATTTATCAGATATACACTGAACATTTTCTCTGCTTGTTACATTGGTTGGCAACTTTATGTTTTGTTAGTTATATCTCAATAAAAACAAATTGTGATAAATAAACGAGGGAGCTGGGACATTTATACTTATATTAATACATTGCTGCTGCTGCTAAGTCACTTCAGTCGTGTCCGACTCTGTGCGACCCCATAGACCGCAGCCCACCAGGCTCCCCTGTCCCTGGGATTCTCCAGGCAAGAACACTGGAGTGGGTTGCCATTTCCTTCTCCAATGCATGAAAGTGAAAAGTGAAAGTGAAGTCGCTCAGTCATGTCCGACTCTTAGCAACCCCATGGACTGCAGCCTTCCAGGCTCCTCTGCCTATGGGATTAGCTCCATTCAATAATCAGGGCTACTGGGGAATGGGATGTTTATTTCCACAGCTTATTCAAGCTCAGGCAGAACAGACTCTGAGATCAGGGCTGTGTGTGTGCGGTTAATCATCAGTCGTGTCTGACTCTTATGACCCCATGGACTCTCGCCCACCAGGCTCCTCTTTCTCCTCTTTCTGAGATTCTCCAGGCAAGGATACTGAAGTGAGTAACCATTCCCTTCTCCAGTGGTGCCCTCTGGCAAAAAGATGTAGGTACCAGCCAGCACTTTGCAGAACGGAGGCAGGATGCACTGAAATGTCAGGGATGAGGGGCTGCAGGTGGGGCACAGGTTGGACCTGCTGCATTTGGTACATGAGAGATGGACTTCACATACCTGCCCAGCATATTCACAGATGCGCCATTCTGTGAAGAAGAAGGGTTCACTTAGAAGCTTCCAAATCTAAGAGCTTATCTTTATAAATGTATTCCTAAACAGATCAGTACATGGATGATGGGTTTGGGGAGCCCCTTTATCTCAGTTGTAACCCCAAATCAAGAAAAGCTGAGGAAGGAGACAAGCATGAAGCTTTCAGGCCAAAGTGGGATTTTAGGTAGAATAAGGACCCCAACATCCCCAATTATGTCTGCATCCTAATCCTCAGAATCTGCAAATGTTCCATTTTAAGGTAAAAGGGACTTTACAGGTGTGGTCAGATTAAGGATCTTGAAATGGGGAAATTATCCTGAAGTACCCAAGTGGGCTCAATAGAGTCACACTTGTTTTTAGGGTTAGCTTTTAGACACGACTGAGCGACTGAACTGAGCTGACACCCTAAAATAATACAATTTATGTGTCAATTGTATCTCAATAAAGCTGGGGAAAAAGAAACTGTTAAGATGGTGAATTTTATGTTATATATATATTATACCAATTCATAAAAATAAATAAACCTATTCTATGATGAGAGAAGTCAGGTAGTGGCTCTTCCTGAAGGGATATTTTCTGAGAAAGGGAAGAGGAAAGTTTTCTGGGGAGCTAGAACTTTTCTGTATTTTGATGGTGGAACTTAGATCTTGACGTATGTAAAAGCATATACGGCTATAGGCTTAAAATTAATGTACCTTATAGTATATACATTTTATTGCAACAAAAAGTTTCATTTTTTTTTTTCAAAGGAGCTGGTTATCTTTTCTGGTAGAATCTTCCTATTCAGAAGTGTCTTCTTCTTACCAGATAAGAATATATTTTGCTATTTTTTTACATATACCTTATTTTTTTGAAATTTCTCGTTTGCTGTATTACTGGCTTTTTGTTTAGCTGACTTTTTGTATGGAGCTATTTTAATTTTATTCTTATTTTGTGTATATTCTGTAACTATTTTCTTTGTGGTGACTATAGGGAACGTTCTAAGAGCTATTGTGGTTATAGCATGGGCTCTGGGGACTTCTCTGGGGGTCCAGTGGCTAAGACTTTGGTCCCAATACAGGGGACCCAGGTTTGATTCCTGGTTAGGGAACTAGATCCCACATACTGTAGTTAAAGTTTGCTTGTCACAGCAGAAAGATCAAGCCTGTCCCAACTTAGACAAGGCACAGCCAATGGACTCTGGAGTGAGTAGACCTGGAGCTAAGTCTTAGTACTGCTGGTTTTTAACATGGAGCCGAGCCTTGGAAGAGTTACTTAACCTCTTTGTACCTTAGTTTTCCCATCTGTATACAGCACAGGAATCATACAGTGGAGACACCAATGCATGTGAAGCATTTAACACAGGATCTGGTTCAATGTTATTGTCTAATCGACATTAGGGTTTTTTCCCATTCACTTATTTTTATTGTGGTAAAGAATACAAAACATGAAATTTACAATTTTAGCCCCTATTTGAAGTGGACAGTTTAGTGGCATCAAGAACATTCTTATTGTTGTCCAGCCTTCAACACCATCCAGTTCCAGAACTTCTTCATCTTTTCAAACTGAAATTCTGTTTCCATTAATCCCTTTACCTCTCTCTTCAGTTTTTTAATGTGGCAAATAACATGTAACACAAATTGTAACACCTTAACCATTTTGTGTAGAGTTAAGTAGTATATTTGTATCATTGTCCAACTATCCCCACCATCCTGCTCCAAAATTCTTTTCATTTTGCAAAAGTGAATCTCAATATCTCATTAAACAGCAAGTCCCGGTTCTTCCCAGCTTTACTGCTCTACTTTCTGTCTCTGTGATTTTGACTACTTTAGATTCCTCATGCAAGTTGAATCACACAGTTGTCTTTTTGTAACTGGCTTATTTCACTCAACATAATGTTCTCCAAGTTTATCCATGTTGTAGCATATGTTTGAATTTCCTTTCTTTTTAAGGATGAATAATATTCCATTATATTATAAAAACATACCACATTTTCTTTCTTTCTTTTTTTAAAAAAGATTTATTTATTTCTTTTTCTCTTTGGCTGTGGTGGGTCTGTGTTGCTGCTGTAGGGCTTTCTCCAGTCATGGTGAGCAGGGGTCAGGGGATGGGGTGGGAGGGCTTACTCTTTCTCGTGGTGTGTGGGCTTCTCTTGTTGTGGAACACAGGCTCTGCTCTGGGCGAGCAGGCTTCAGCAGTTGCAGCACGTGGAGCCAGTAGCTGCAACTCTCTGGCTTAGTTGCCCTGTGGCATGTAAGATCTTCCCAGACTAGGCATCGAACTGGTGCCCCTTGCATTGCAAGGCAGATCCTTAACCACTGGACCACCAGGGAAGTCCTATACCACATTTTCTTAACTGTTTATCTGTCCCTGGACACTTGGGTTGCTTATGCACTTTGGATACTGTGAGTAATGCTGCTATGACATCTATGTAAAAATATCTCTTTAAGATCCTGCTTTCACCATCTTTTAATCTTCAACCTGTTTGTGTCTTTGGCTCTAAATTGATTCTTTTGTAGATAGCTTATAATTAGAGCATATCATTTTTGATCCATTCTGCCAATATCTATCTTTTGATTATTTTACCATTAAATGAATTACTGATAAAGAGGGACTTACTTCTGTTCTTTTGCTATTTTTTTCTCTATGCCTTACAGGTTTTTTATTCCTTTTTCGATAGTGCTGTGTGTATGTGTGCGTTTAGCTTTTTGTAGTGGACCGTTTTGATTTTATTCTTATTTCCCTTTGTGTGTATTCTATAACTATTTTCTTTGTGGTTACTATGGGGATTACATTTAACATCCTAAAGTTAAAACACTCTAATTTTAATTTGTGCTAGCTTAACTTCAACAATTGGAGAAGGCAATGGCAACCCACTCCAGTACTCTTGCCTGGAAACCCATGGATGGAGGAGCCTGGTGGGCTGCAGTCCATGGGGTCATGAAGAGTTGGACACGACTGAGCGACTTCACTTTCACATTTCACTTTCATGCACTGGAGATGGAAATGGCAACCCACTCCAGTGTTCTTGCCTGGAGAATCCCAGGGATGGCCAAGCCTGGTGGGCTGCCATCTATAGGGTCGCACAGAGTCGGACACAACTGACTCAACTTAGCAGCAGCAGCAGCAACTTCAACAATATACAAGACTCCTTTTACACAGTTCTGGTCCCATCTCTTAGTTACTGATACCACAAAATTACATTTTTTTACATTACTTTACTATCATGTGAGATGAGTGCAGTTGTGCGGTAGTTTGAGCATTCTTTGGCATTGCCTTTCTTTGGGATTGGAATCTGATATCTAATAGGATCATTGTGAGGACTAGGTGAGATAATGCATGTAAAATTTAGAATATTGCCTGGCACATAAAATATACTCAAAAATGATGAGAGATAGAAACAAACAAAAATCCCTGTCATCATGGAACTTAAATTTTACTAGTAGCAGTTCCACACTGTAGCAAAATAAGAGAAACAGCATATTGAATGGTGAGAAGTATTTTGGAGAAGAATTAATCAGGAGTGACATGGGGAAGCACAGATTGTGGTGGTAGTCTGATTAGGGTCGAGGGGTCCATTTTAAATAAAGTAATCAACTACGGCTCTCCCTAAGGGAATTCACATAGTAATATATGTAGGGAAATAGGGAGAAAGTTCAGGATTGGGAGAGGGACAGATTGTTTGTAATTTAAGCTAAGAAAGGAGGCCCTCTATTTTATGAAAGAATAGAATGTAAAATTAGATTTGTTTATTGTAAAACCCACAGCGGTTTGGCGTATCCCATCCTTTTATCCTCTGTTGCCTGTTGCACACACTACACAGACCTAAGCATGTATTTATTCCCTCAGAGATCATTGTTTTTGGAGGAATTGTTTTGTGTTTAATTCTGGTACAGTAGTAACAAATCAGTAGGTTCTCTAACAGTAGCTACTACTTGGGACCAGCAAAATATCTTTTTATAATTTATATGCCTTTTTAAAACCACTTGCTATATGTAAATAAGATACATTGTAGCTGTAGGCTTCTGGGTTTGGACTCCATGTAGCAATTGGTTCATTCTTTTAAACTCTTCAAAATAAAAGCTTGCCTGAGATTAACAGTCTAGAAATAGTTCTAAAGTGGAAAATGAATCTATACTTTCTTTTTTTAAGCATTCTTTTTCAAGTATGTGCAGTTCAATATCCTTGTGACTTTGTGTTCTGGAAATAGTTTGAATTCTTTCAGGCATATTTCACTAAAATAAACAGTGATAAAAATGTCCTTACGCCTTGGCCAGTAGATTATGGGGACATTTTAATAATACTAATGTTATTGTTATTTTGCTATTATTAAATAGGTTATATCTTTAACACAAAGATTCCATAGGTCAGAGTGTACACTAAGTATCACCCACCCATTTCAAAAGAAGGACATTGCATTTGAAGCTTACCTACTCTAAATACATCTGCCTGTTTTTTCTTTGCTGCCCAGTTCTAGACTCAGTCAGAGCCCTATGGTAGCTACGAAGTTCCACAGGGAAGTCTAGGACACAAGCTCCCTCAGGAAAAAAGTAGAAACAAGTAAAAGTAAAGGCTTAGGGCTATTAGTTTGACACGTGTGCTGCTTTGTTTTCTTGAGTAAAGAAGGAATTATTTGTTCTCCAGTTTTGTTGTTTGATACCTGATATTTTCCTTCTAGTTCAGCACTAGAAATTTGCTTCATTCAAAATCCAAATATCATCAGTACTCCAAAAATGAGTTCATGAAGGTTTGCTTTCTAATTGTAGTTTAACTGGAATGTTTTTTAACAGTTTAGTAATGTAAATGTAGGAAAAACAATCTTAACAAATAGGTTGAATGAAAGAAGCCAGAATAGAAAACACATGCTTATGACTTCATTACATAGAATTTTAAAATAGTTAAAATTAATCTACAGTATTAGAAGTTAGGATAGCAGTGGCCTCTGACAAGAATAAAGAGATAATGATTGAGAAGGATAGTGAGGGGGCTTTCTGGGAAGGGCAGAGTATACAGGTATGCTTACTTTGATAATTCATTGAGCTGAACACTCTGTCTATATACCTTTTATGTATGTATGTTATATTTCAATATATTAAGTATCTTAAAATTTTATTTATAAAATTAAAATTCACTTTGTGTTTTAGTCCCCTGATTATTTCTCAGTGAAATATTCTAATAAAATGTGCTTTGTCGTTCTCTTCTAAAGAAATAATAGAAGTTGCTGTAACCTGATCAGAAGGTTGTTGGAGAATTAAATGAGATGGTTTGTAAGTGCTTAGCACCCAGATCCCGACCCCACCACACACAGTTTTGGGATATGGGATAGAGGGGGAAAAGATTGAGGGAGTACGTAAAGGTAGTTGGAGGTGGGTGAAAGCAAGTATAGCTTGTTGAAGATGACTAATGCGATGCTGGTAAGGAAGGTTAGGCCTTCAGATTGTATCAGTGAAGACTAATAACACCTAACTTGGGAGTATTTGAATCACTTTCAGAAAGAGTTAATAATACTACTCTGGCACATCAACATGGAGGACTGTTACATAGATGACAGTTTAAGTGTATTAGGTTGGAATAAAACACAAAGGTTCAGATAGATTTAAATTAAGCCTGCTGCTGCTGCTGCTAAGTTGCTTCAGTCATGTCCAACTCTGTGTGACCCCATAGACAGCAGCCCACGAGGCTCCCCCGTCCCTGGGATTCTCCAGGCAAGAAGACGAGTGGATTGCCATTTCCTTGCATGAAAGTGAAAAGTGAAAGTGAAGACACTCAGTTGTATCCCACTCTTAGCGACCCCACGGACTGCAGCCTACCAGGCTCCTCCGTCCATGGGATTTTCCAGGCAAGAGTACTGGAGTAGGGTGCCATTGCCTTCTCCAAATTAAGCCTAAGTAGTACATATTGTTAAGTCTAAGGATTTGTTGTTCATGTTGTGCTTTGAAAATATCACCATTTTGGTACACCTGAGTGCTCTTCTCAGTTACTCATAATTTATGCTGCAAGAATAAGAAGCTAAATTTAGGCATGTGGTGTTTGTGAAGGTACTTAAATATATTGGTAATTTTTAGGCCTTATAAAAAGAAGAGATTTACTTTATTAAAAGTCTGTAATTCAGTTGAGGGAACCTTTTAGATTCTACTATGAATATTATATTCAGTATTATTCTTTTCTCAAAAGGCTGTAGTGAAATTTATAAATGTAAAATTGTGTCTTGACTATATAAACAATCAGATAATCTATTGCTGAGTAACCAACCACTCCAAAATTTAGAGTGGCTTAAAGCAGCAACTATTTGCTTATAATTGTGAATTAGTGCTTGGAACTAGGTTAGCTGCAGATGGTTCTGCTGCTGCTCTCAGAGGTTAGTCATGCAGCTTCAGTCATCTGGCAGCTAAAACTGGGGCTGGTTGTTCTAGGGGGCCTGAGCTGGGACAGTTTTTCTCTGTTCTGTTGGTTTCATTTCAGGTCTAGCTCAGATCCCCTCACGTAATGGCACCATGTTCCAAGAGAGCAAGAGTGGAAAGTTGCAAAGTTTCTTGAGGCTTTTATGTTCTGTCTCAAGCTCTACAAACATCACTAATGCTATACTCAACTACAGTTTTCAAAGTAAGCCAAGGTCACCCAGATTGAAAGTGGGTTAAAAGATTCTTTCTTGATAGAAAGAATAGCAAGGTCAAATTACAAAGGGGTGTAGCTAAAGGGATGGGAGGAACTGTGGCCATCTTTGCAGACTGTCACCGTAAATGATTCAAAAACCTAAGGGAATACTTTTTTAGGAGTAAAGTTAGATAAACCAGGTGGAATCCCAACCCTTGGTGGCTGTGAGATCTTAAGAACATTGCTTAACTTTTCTGAGCCCTGATTTTCTCAAAGTTGTAATAATATTTTGCAAGGTTATTATGAGAATTAAAAAATAAGGCACTTTAAGTTTTTAGAATATTTTGACTCATCATACATTCTATTATTATTTTAGAACTTGTCATTCCTTTAAAGTTCCATTTGCTTATGTTGTTGTTGTTCAGTTGGTAAATCATGTCCAACTCTTCGCAGCCCCATGAACTGCAGCATGCCAGATTTCCCCATCCTTCACTATCTCCTAGAGTTTGCTCTAATTCATGTCCATTGAGTTGGTGATGCTATCTTATCCTCTGCCGCCCTCTTCTTTCGCCTCCAGTCTTTCCAAGCATTAGGGGTCTTTACCAGTCAAGTGAATTAGCTCACATGGCCAAAGTATTGGAGCATCAGCCTCAGCATCAGTCCTTCCAATGAATATTCAAGGTTGATTTCCTTTAGGATTGACTGGTTTGATCTCCAGTCCATGGGACTCTTTAAAGAGTCCAGCACCATAATTCAAAAGCATCACTTCTTTGGCTGTCAGTCTTCTTTAGGGTCCAACTCTCACATCTGTACATGACTATGGAAAAGCTGTAGATCTTGTCAGCAAAGAGATGTCTTTGCTTTTTAGTATGCTGTCTGGGTTTGTTATATTGCTCACTTATTACCTGAACCTGTGATAATCTCCTTCAAAGATAGGAATGCCAGCATAATTTGCTGCTAATAAGTGGTGTCCCAGAGGCCCTCTGAAAGATACATTTGAGAATTTTTTCCTCTATTATTTGCTAGCTTTGATGTTAAGACTCAATTGCTTATAAGTTGTCTGATTAAAATAATCAAACAAAAACCTAGATTTTATATTTGGGTACATCAGCCTTGAAGTATCTCTCTACTTCCCTCTTCCAAGTTGAAATGTGTATATTCATTGTAAAAAGGAACTGTCAAGATTTTTTTTAATTGCATTTACACCTCATTAACTAATATTAAACTGTTTGGGATATTAGAATACTTGGGTTTTTAAGTTTTTAATATTTTTTTGTTTATAAGTTTCTCTTTTGTAGTATTTAGGGAAGAAATCATCTAAAATTGGCATTACTTAACAATATTAAATTCAGAACTTATATTTTGGCCACAGAGGCTTTGTCATCATGTTGCTGGTGTTAGATATCTTTTTTCCCCAATGTCTTAAGGTGGGAAAGTAAGATTATTGATTTGAGACTTTCTTCTTTTTTAATATGGACACTTAAAGCTATTAATATCCATCTAAGCCTTACTTTAGATGCATCCTGTGAATTTTGGTATGGTGTGTCTTCATTTTCATTCATTTCAAAATATTTTCTAATTTCCCTTTTGATTTCTTCTTTGACTTAGGTTATTTAGCAGTATGTTGTTTAATTTCCCTATATTTGTGAGTTTAAGTTTTTTTTGTTGGTAATTTCATTCCATTGTATGCAGAGATTATGATTTCAGTCCTTTTAAGCTTACTGAGACTTGTCTTATCTAGCATATCGTATATCTCGGAGAATGTTTCATAAGCATAAACACTTAAAGAGTTCTGTTGTGTTGAACATTCTATGGATGTCTTAAGTCTAGTTGATTTATAGTGTTATTCAAGTCTTATCTATCCTTGTTTATCTGTACGTGATACTTTGGATAGCAAAACCCTAGGTTTCTTCTCTGGCAGCTTTCTATTAATTCAGTTGACTTTCTGATGGTGAAAGCATAACTATTCCAGCTTGATATGTTTGCTATTGTATATTAGCTGGCTTCTTCTATATTAAAACCATAGGGAAGATATCAAGAAAGGGGACAGGGGGAAGCCCAAGACATTCTCTGATTTTAAAGAACCTGCTCTGTTGAGGATACCTTTAACATGGACTTAAGAAATTGTCACAGCAATCCAGGTAAGAGATGTTGGCAGCCTAAAGTTAGGATTTAAGGTTTCAAAAAACACTGAGGAAATAAAATGAATGGGACATAATGATTGTTAGTTGAGGGTAGAGCAGGTTTGAGGAAAAGTGAGTAGTGAAGGATGATTTCTCATGCTTCTCTCAATAGGTAAGTCACTTCATCATTAACATAGGGAACAAAAGGTTTTGTATGGTTGAGATAGTTTGAGACCCCAGTTGGACATGAATGACTAGTAGTCAACTGGTTATATGATGCTGGCACTCAGAAGACTGGCTTGAAATTTTGGAAGTCCTAAGCATCCAGTTGGTAGTCAAAAGCTGAAAGTAGATGAAGTCACTCAGGGAAATTTTGTGGAGAGGAGAATCGAGGAAGGAATTCTGAAGAACTGCATATATGGGTGGAGGGCAAGGATGGGCAGAGAAGGAGAAGCCCTCAAAAGGGACATGTAAGGAGTGGCCTGCTAATTAGCGGAATACCTGGAAAGTATACCATTATAAAAGCCCAGAGAAGGCAGTGGCACCCCACTCCAGTACTCTTGCCTGGAAAATCCCATGGGCGGAGGAGCTTGGTAGGCTGCAGTCCATGGGGTCGCTAAGAGTCAGACACGACTGAGCGACTTCACTTTCACTTTTCACTTTTCATGCATTGGAGAAGGAAATGGCAACCCACTCCAGTGTTCTTGCCTGGAGAATCCCAGGGACGGAGGAGCCTGGTGGGCTGCCGTCTATGGGGTCACACAGAGTCGGACACGACTGAAGTGACTTAGCAGTAGCAGTAGCATAGAAGCCCAGAAGGGCAGCATTTGCAGGAGAAACTGGTTAACATTACTAAACATTACTAAACACAGAAAGAAAATAAGGATTGAGATATGACTTTTGAATTTCCTAAGAAGATTGTTGATACCCTAATAGTGGTTGGGATAAAGTGATAATTTGAAAACTCAGGTGAGGGAGAAGAAAATCAAAACCCGAAGATAGGCACATGGATTGAGTTACTTTTTTTTTTTAACTTATAACATTGTGGAGATAGAAGTAAATTTTTTTTTTTAGCTCGTTTTCACAAAGATTTAAGCTTAAATGCTTCCATGTAAGCAAGGAAAGAACTAATAAATTAGGATACATTAAAGAAACAGTATTCGTGTTGTGCCTTAAAATGTCTCAATTTCATTGAACTCCTCAGGAGTTTTATAAATTAGTATTTAACAATCTGGAATATAAATTTATGAGACACAAGTTAATTTTTTTTATAGTGAACATTTTCCCTTACATTCAAGATTATTGAGGACTTGCCAATCAGATTTGTCATTGTGTCTCAAAATAACTTCTGGGGACAGGAGGAGTAAACTTCCTTTATGAAAAGGAGCCATTATTTTAGCAGGAGGACAGATTTCAAAAGATAAGTGAGTTATCTTTTTGGCTTAAAAAGAGTCTTAATTAAGGAGACTTCAGTTTTTTTTCTGTCTTTAAACTTACTTTCTTATTTTTAAAGGATATTTAATTTTTTTTAATTTTTCTTTTTTTAATATAAATTTATTTATTTTAATTGGAGGTTAATTATTTTACAATATTGTATCGGGTTTGCCATAATGAATTAATAAAGAGAAAGGGCTCAAAACAGTTTCTGTGCATTGTTCTTGGTGTTGGTTTTGTTATTATCTTTTCAGTTCAGTTCAGTCGCTCAGTGTGTCTGACACTTTGTGACCCCATGAATCGCAGCACGCCAGGCCTCCCTGTCCATCACCAACTCCCAGAGTTCACTCAAACCTAACGTCCACTGAGTCAGTGATGCCATCCAGCCATCCTCTGTCATCCCCTTCTCCTGCCCCCAATCCCTCCCAGCATCAGAGTCTTTTCCAGTGAGTCAACTCTTCGCATGAGGTGGCCAAAGTACTGGAGTTTCAGCTTTAGCATCATTCCTTCCAAAGAACACCGAGGGCTGATCTCCTTTAGAATGGACTGGTTGGATCTCCTTGCAGTCCAAGGGACTCTCAAGAGTCTTCTCCAACGCCACAGTTCAAAAGCATCAATTCTTCAGTGCTCAACTTTCTTCACAGTCCAACTCTCACATCCATACATGACCACAGGAAAAACCATAGCCTTGACTAGACGGACCTTTGTTGGGAAAGGAATGTGTCTGCTTTTGAATATGCTATCTAGGTTGGTCATAACTTTCCTTCCAAGGAGCATCTTTTAATTTCATGGCTGCAGTCACCATCTGCAGTGATTTTGGAGCCCCCCAAAATAAAGTCTGACACTGTTTCCACTGTTTCCCCATCTATTTCCCATGAAATGATGGGACCAGATGCCATGATCTTNGTCATAGCTTTTCTTCCAAGGAGCAAGTGTCTTTTAATTTCATGGCTGCAGTCACCATCTGCAGTGATTTTGGAGCCCCCCAAAATAAAGTCTGACACTGTTTCCACTGTTTCCCCATCTATTTCCCATGAAGTGATGGGACCAGATGCCATGATCTTCGTTTTCTGAATGTTGAGCTTTAAGCCAACTTTTTCACTCTCCTCTTTCACTTTCATCAACAGGCTTTTTAGCTCCTCTTCACTTTCTGCCATAAAGGTGGTGTCATCTGCATATCTGAGGTTATTGATATTTCTCCCGGCAATCTTGATTCCAGCTTGTGTTTCTTCCAGTCCAGCGTTTCTCATGATGTACTCTGCATATAAGTTAAATAAGCACGGTGACAATATACAGCCTTGACGTACTCCTTTTCCTATTTGGAACCAGTCTGTTGTTCCATGTCCAGTTCTAACTGTTGCTTCCTGACCTGCATACAGATTTCTCAAGAGGCAGGTTAAGTTAAGAAATGTGGGAATGTGTTTTTTCCCTCAAAGTTTGAAGGACAATTTTGCCAGTTAGGATTCTTGGTTGACAGTTGTTTTTTTTTTTTTTTCCTGTTTTGTGTTTTGAACATAGTCCACTGTTTTCTGGCTTCCAAAACTTTCTGATAAGAAATCTGATCATAATCTTATTTGTATGTGATGAGTCACTTCTCTTTTGTTCCTGTCAAGATTCTCTCTTTATCTTTGTTTTCTGACAGCTTGATTATAACCTATTGCAGTGGGAATCTCTCTGAGTTTATTCTACTTAGTGTTATTTGAGCTTCTTGGATGTTTATGCTCGTGCCTTTCATCAAGTTGGGATGTTTTGGACCACTATTTCTTCAAATAATATTTCTGCCTTTTCCGTCTCTCTTTTCCTTCTGAAACTCCCACAGAATATATCTTGATTTCTTGATTGTATCCTTTAGGTTCTATTCACTTTTCTTCAATGTTATTTCTTTCTGTTTCTTCAAGTTCACTGATTCTTTTGTCTGTCTACACAAATCTGCCTTTGAATCCCAGGGACGGCGGAGCCTGGTGGGCTGCCTTCTATGGGGTCACACAGAATTGGACACGACTAAAGTGACTTAGCAGCAGCAGCAGTGAACTTTTCATTTCAGTTTCTGTACTTTTCAATCTCTTCCTGATTCATTTTCTTTTTCCTCCTAGAACTTTTGCAATTTTAATAAAATTTTTTAATCTAGAAAAAATTTTTTCTCATGTATTCAATTACTGCTTATTTGCCTTAGTAAGTAAATATTGATTTTTTTTTTCTTTCTGGTTTCTTTTGAAATTTTTTTCTCTTTTTCTTTATAGTTACATTTTTTTTCATCCAACATTTTCTTGACTTTCCCTATGTCTTCCTTTAGTTCTTTGATTATGTTTAAGATGGTTGTTTTAAAGTCTTTGTCTAGTAGGTTCTACATGTAGTCTTTCACTGGGATGGTTTCTGTTGGTTCACATTTTTCTTTTGAATGGGCCATACTTTCCTGTTTTGTAATATTAATTTTTAATCATTAATAATAATTCCCTGGTGGCTCAGATGGTAAAGAAGCTGCAGTAATGCAGGAGACCTGGGTTCGATCCCTGGGTCAAGAAGATCCCCTAGAGAAGGGAATGGCAACCCACTCCAATATTTTTGCCTGGAGAATTCCATAGGCAGAGGAGCCTGGCAGGCTATAGTCCATGGGGTCGAAAAGAGTTGGAAGTGACTAAGAGACTAAACACACACAATTATTAATAACAGCAGTCCTAAAAGGATCTTGACTTAAATTTTTAAAATTTCTGTTTCCTTGTATGCCAGATGGGAATTGTGACATATTATTAATTCAGTAAATACTTATTGAGCTCTTCCTAGGTGGCCCCCAATTTCTTCGATACTCTTTTCATTGAGACTTGGAGTCTCCACTTGAATCTAGGTTTTGTGGCTATTTGATGAACAGCATATATCAAAAACGACACTGTGGCAGTTTCCAGATCAGGCTTTAAGGAGCTATCATCTGCTTTTTATCTCTCAGGACATTCACTCTTGGAATTCCACCACTGTGTTCTGAGGAAGCTCACATAAAGAAAAAACAAGTTCCCTGACTCAAAGCCCTGGGTGAGCTCTCAACTAAAATTCAGCACCAATCTATCAGCCATGTGAGTGAGCATTTGGAAAGCAGATTCTTTACCCTCTAGTCAAGGCATTACTACTGATGTCACATAAGACAGAGATGAACTTTTATTTACATTTTCTACTTAAATGTTTAAATTTATTTTAAAAATCTATTCTTTAGATGGGACTTCCCTGGTGGTCCAGTGGCTAAGACTCTGCACTTCCAGTGCAGGGGGTGAGGGCTCAAGTCCTGATTGCGGAACTAACATCCCCTGTGCTGCACAGTGTGGCCAAAATTCTTTTTAAAAAATTCATTCTTTAGAATAGAGCTGTCCAAAAAATATAATGTGAGGCCCATATATAATTTTATTTATTTATTGGAAGCCACATTAAACAAGTGAGAAGAAGCAGGTAAAATTAATTTTAGAGAGAAATTTTATTTAACCCAATATATTCAGAATATGTTTTCAATGTGCAATGAACATAAAAGTTATTTATGAGATAGTTTACATTCATGTTCACACTAAGTATGTAATATTTGGGGGTGTATTTTACACTTGCAATTACATCTCAGTTGAGACTAGCTACATTCCATATGTGGCAATTGACTACTGTACTATGAGACTGTAGCCTTGTAATGAAAGAATTGGAAGGCAAACTATATCCCTGCTGCTATTTACAGTGGAGGAAAGTGAGACCCAGAGGGAGGAAGTGACTTGCCCAGGGGTGTGCACTGTTGTGGATTGAGTGGTGGCCCCCTCAAAGGTATGTCTGTGTCTTTTTTAGGTTATTCTGGGTCATAGTTATGGTATGCGGGATCTAGTTTCCTGACCAGGAATTGAACCCAGACTTCCTGCATTGGAAGCATGTAGCTGTAACCACTCAACCACCAGGGGAGTCCCATATACGTCCATGCCTTAATTCTTTTGGTAAAACAATCTTTGCAAATGGAATTAAGTTAATGATCTTGAGATGAAGACACCTTTACAGATTATCTGGGCATGCCCTAAATCCGACGGCCAGCGTCCTTGTAAGAGATACACAGAGGAGATTAGACAGATAGAAGAGAAGACTGATACATAGAGAGAAATTGATGCGAAGACAGAGGCAGCCATGGGGGTGATGTGCCCATAAGCCAAGGAAAATAAGGAAAGCTGACAGCCACCAGAACTTGGAAGAGGCAAGGAAAGACTCTTTTCTAAAACCTCCAGAGGGAGTAGGGCCTGCAGACATCTTGATTTCAGTCTTCGGGACTTCAGAATTGTGAAAGAATAAGTTTCTGTTTATTTAGGCACTTAGTTTTGCAATCATTTGTTATGGCAGCCACAGGAAACTAATATATACGGCAAGTTTGAGGTGTGGACTTGAAAGCTCCTGGATTTCTTTCCCAGCCAGAGCAATCTGCTTTCTTATTGCCTCTGAAATCTTTCAAGTGGCCAGCGTTCATTCTTTTACAAGCAGAGTGGACCACATGACCTAGAGGGCCCATGCTCATTATGTAGCGAGCCACTGTCTTTTTGCTCCAAGGAACACCATTCCATGTTGTCATCATCCTTTGCCTCATCTACTCATGTGACCTCAACTGCCCTCCTTGTTTCTACTCTTTCTACCTTCAGTGTTTTTTACTCATAGTTTCCAGGGTAATCTTGAAAAACAAACAACCCTCCAAATATATCAAGCCAGTTCTCTGCTTTCAATCTTCCAGTGGCTTCCCATTCACTGGAGTGAAGTCCAAACTTCCTACCACACATCTACAAGGCCCTGCTATTTTATGGACCCTGTTTGCATCTGTTCACTCCAGCCACAGAGAACTTGCTGCTTCTCCAACATGTTGAGCACACTCCTCCAGGTCCATTACATTTGCTGTTTTCTCTGCCTGGAACATTCTCTACCCTCATAGCCCTATGGCTCATCCTCTCACTTTATTCAGGTCTTTACTCAGATGTTCTGTTCTCATAAAGGATCTCTCTGGTTGCTGTCACTATTCATTCCTTTACCATGCTTTATTTTTCTTTATAGGATAAATCCCATGCCACTTCATATAGATTTATTAGTTCCTTATTCGTTCATCTTCATTTTTGGCTCTATGATGGCAGGGACTTTTGTCTTTTATTTAACAGTGTGCAGAACAACACATAACAGATATTCCATAAATTCAATCCTGAGTGAGTGAAAAAATGAATGAGGAAGTAGAAGCATGCAGGCTCCATGTAATCATAACTTTTTTCCTAGAGAAGTCAGAATCTGGATATATAGGTGAAGTTCTACCAATGTGAGCCAAAAAGTATATGTTCCCTGGGATGGCTAAAAGAATGTATCCAAGGCCACCTGTTTGAGACCCCTGCCCTGTAGGATCTGGGCCCACTGGGAACTGTGTTCCTCATCTTCAGATAGTGCAGCCGCTCCAGGAATTGAGTGGTTCTTCAGGATCTACCAGCTTTTGCCTCTTTAGGCCCAGGCCCCATGATGTCCTGTTTGTTGTTATAGACCAAAATCATCCAGAACTCTTCATTCAAAAGGCAGGATGTGGGCTGTAAGCTTCCAGCTCATCAGTTCAAAGAAAACCTACTTCAGCAGCAATGTCTCCTGGGATGTTTTCGCAAGCCTCCCTGGAAGATGCTGGGGCCTCTTAAAGGACTAATAATAGACAGGCACATCCAGTTTCCCAAACATGTCAAACTTAAAAGTGAAGGCTATTTTTTCCTTGTTACCTTTGAATTACTACATAGGGAAAGGACATTCCATTATGACAGTCATCGCTCTCCACATGCCACTTAATAACGATTTAGACTCAGCAGCTTCCAAGCAAAATCATCCTAGGAGGACCTGAGCTTCATTAGGCAGAAGTTCAGCGTAACTGGTTCAACTCCATCCGGCCCTCCTTCAGCCCTTTGTCACCAGAATGCTTTGTACTTCAGCAGGTTTAACCACCATTCAACAACAATGTGACTTTGGGTGTCTCTTTTAATCACTCTGAGCCTTGCTGACTTTGTCCATCATGAAAGTTCCTAAACTGACACAGGGTTACCTAGAGGACTGAATAAAACAGTGCAAGTGTCTGTGACACTCACCTAGCACCTGATGTTTATTATTATTGAACACTTACTGGACATGGGTAGGGGTAAAGAGGTAATGTCCTTTAAGTTTTCATTCATTCACTTGTTCACACAATTACTCATTCAACCAATGTTTATTGAGCTCTGAGGAGGTGTCAGGCACAGAGCTTGGTGCAAGGTGACATAACGGTGAGCAGAGCTTGCTCTCAGAGCCTAGGTCTAGTGCAGGAGTTCACAGTCTAATGCAGCACTGTGTTCCCAGGGTGTGGACATGGTGGGTAAATGTTCAAGTGCAGGGCATGGATGCTGTTGTTTAGTCACTAAGTTGTGTCAGACTCTGCGATCCTGTGACCTGCAGCCCACCAGTCTCCTCTGTCCATGGGACTTCCCAGGCCCCTTGCTTCTTGGATGGGGCACTAAATCACACTGCATTACTTGTGTAGATAATTATTACTCTTCGGTTGCCTTTCTATCTTTCAGATTCCATCCAGGGGAGAGTCCCAGTTGGAAGTTAGTGTGTCTTTAACGTCTCTCTAACATTTGGTAATCTCCCATAAACAAAAGAAGGCCTCAGGCACAGGTGTTTCGGGCAAGTGGCAGCATCTGGAGAGATTTTCATAGTATGTATACCTCTTGCTATTCAAACTCAGAAACTAGATAAATATTTTTCCCTAGATGGTGCATAAATATGACCAACATTTGTGAAGATGGGTCAGGAGTGAAAGTTGGGGAAACACTGGCCTCTTAAACTTCTCCCAACCCCCCTCCCCACCTGTAAACATTTTTTATTGCTGTATAGTTGATTTACAATGTTGTATTAGTTTCAGGTGTACAGTAAAGTGAATCAGGTATACATATATACATATATCCACTCTTTTTTTTTTTTTTTCTAAGATTCTTTTCCCCTATAGGACATTATAGTCTTCCTTGGTGGCTCAGCGGTAAAGAATCCACCTGCAGTGCAGAAGGCGTGGGTTCGATCCCTGGGTTGAGAAGATCCCCTGGAGAAGGAAATGGCAACCCACTCGAGCATTCTTGTCTGGGAAATCCCATGGACAGAGGAGCCTGGCTGGCTACAGTCCATGGGGTTGTAAAGAGTAGGACACAACTGAGCGACTAAACAACAACAATTACATTACAGAGTACTGAGCAGAGTTCCCTGTGCTACACTGTACATCCTTATTAGTTATCTATTTTATATACAGTAGTGTATATATTCAGAGAAGGCAATGGCACCCCACTCCAGTACTCTTGCCTGGAAAATCCCATGGGCGGAGGAGCCTGGTGGGCTGCAGTCCATGGGGTCGCTAAGAGTCAGACACGACTGAGCGATGTTGCTTTCACTTTTCACTTTCATGCATTGGAGAAGGAAATGGTAACCCACTCCAGTATTCTTGTCTGGACAATCCCAGGGACGGGGGAGCCTGGTGGGCTGCTGTCTATGGGGTCGCACAGAGTCGGACACGACTGAAGCGACTTAATAGCAGCTGCAGCAGTATATATATGTCAAGCCCAATCTCCCAATTTATTCCTCCCTCCACCTCCCCACTCCCTTTAATGGCCCCATTTTACAGTTGACAGAAACTGAGTCTCTTTGTGGAGGGGATGGACAGAAAGTAGGGAGTTTCCTTCTAAACGATCAGGCGAGCAAAGCCAAGAACTGTCTTCGTGGTCGAGTTAGACGTGTATATATAAAATAATGATTGCTCCTCCCTTCCCTCTGCAGTACGTGTGTGCGTCTGTGTGTGTGAGTGTGTGGAGCCACAGGCCTTTCCGAGTGAGTGACAGCGGGAGCCCGTCCCTCCAGGAGCCGCGTGCAGAGGGACCAATGGCACAGGCAGGCTGTGGATGGGTACCAGTCTCTGCAAAAGCCCTGTTGGAAACCGTCGCACCCACCCTTTCCACTCCCCACCGCTCCCCCGTTTCCTCCCCACCACCCCACCCCAGCTCCATCTGTCTTTTTCCGCTCTCGGTTCCCCCGGGCGCATCCAAGGTGCTTATCGCCTTCTTGCAATCCAGGCCGAGGACAGGGTCGCGGGTGCGCGGCGCGGCGGGGGGAGCCGAGGCTCAGGTCTGGCGGTTCCAGACTGCGGTCCCCGGTGCCGCCGCAGCGCTGCGGCTGAGAACGCTTCGCTGGGAGGCCGGCAGCCTCGGGGTGCTAATATGTAAAGCAGCTGGCGGCGCTGGGCGGGGCCTGGAGGCGATGCAAATGAGGGAGGCGGGGTCTGCCCGGGCTCCGCCCCCCTCCCCCGCAGCTGGGGCCAGCGGTGCCAAGCGCAGCTGGACGAGCAGCGGCAGCTGGGCGAGTGACAGCTCCAGCTCCGCGCGCCGCGGCCGCCCGAGCCGGCGCAGAGGAAGCGCCCGCGGCCCCGGGCGCCCGAGCGGCCGCCTCCTTCCGCGCCTCCCGGGCCCGCAGCCCGCGGTCCCGCGGCCCCGGACCGGCACCTCTCGGGCTCCGGCTCCCCGCGCGCAAGATGGCTGACCCGGCCGCGGGGCCGCCGCCGAGCGAGGGCGAGGAGAGCACCGTGCGCTTCGCCCGCAAAGGCGCCCTCCGGCAGAAGAACGTGCACGAGGTGAAGAACCACAAATTCACCGCCCGCTTCTTCAAGCAGCCCACCTTCTGCAGCCACTGCACCGACTTCATCTGGTGAGAGCGCGCCGGCGCAGGGCACCTTCCCGGGGCCCCGAGGGCAGCGCCGCGCGCGCGGGACCCTTGTCCGCGCCCCCCCCCTCCGCCCTGCGCCTCTGAGGGAGGCGAAGCCCCGCATCCCCGGAGCTCCCCGCTGCGGACCCTTCTGCCCTGGACTTGCCGGTGGACGGTCCTGCGGCTTCCCGCTCCCCCGGGTCCCAGACGGCCGGCCGCGGGGTGCCTCCTGCCCTGTCTCCCTCCCAGCCGCCTCGGAGCGCCCTGGGGCCGCGGCGCGGACGGCTGTCCCTCCCCGGGAGGGCAGCGTCTCTAGTGCCCTTTCGCGCGGGGTTCCCTGTCCCTCCGCCTCCTTCCGGGCTCGAGGCACCCTCACCCCCCTTCCCTCCTTTCCGGGGGCAGCGCCCTGAGTGTCCTCTCTCTATCTCCCTGCGGGCACAGGGCATCCTTTCCTGCTTCTCCGTGTCTCCGAGGGCAGCGCCCGTGTTATCTCTTTACTGCTCCTCCCTGCGGGCCTGGGTTCTCCTTTCCACTCCTCGGTTTCCCGGTGCACATCATTGCGGGAACCCTCCGGTCCCCGGTCCCTCTGGGCATGGGGAGTCCTCTCTTCCTCTCCGTCCTCCCAGGAACACCACCGCCGCGGGGGCTCTGCCAGTCTCCCTCCCGATGCGTCTTTTTCTTTTCTCTTTCTCCGAGGGTACGCGGGCATCTCTGTGGGCAGATCTCCTGCCTGCCCTCCGCCCCCACCACGACGGAAACGCTCCCCCCACCCCGCCACCTGGTGGTCGCAACCTCCTCTCTTCTGCCTTTTGAGGGGAGATGGAGGTTACCGCTGAACTCCTACCTTCCCCCTCCCCTGAAAGGCGGAAGACTCTTGGGCACCCGCCTGTGGCTGGGAGGTTGCACCTGGGCCAGAGGGGCAGGGGAAGTGGGGTGACTCTGCGGGGGAACTAACCGGCGGCAGGGCCCCTCGGCTGTCTGACATGCCTCCTTCTGCCTTTGCAGGGGCTTCGGAAAGCAAGGATTCCAGTGCCAAGGTAGGCTGTGGGGTTCTGGCCCATTTGTGCAAAGAGAAGGTAAAAAAAGACTGACTTCCTAGAAGTGACTGAATTAGGCAGAGTGAAGACACCACGGCTGTCAGAGTGACCTCCCAAACTAGAAAGTCATCACCACAGAAAGGTCTTATTAATACAAGGGGTGCTGTATGTGGGGCAGAGATGCTCCATCCAGGAAGGGCTGGTGGGGCTGAGAGGCCTAGCTGGCCAAGGAAGTGTATTCACCCTTTCTCCCTTCCTACAGCTATCCGAAGAGTGAACCTGTCCTGCCTGGTCAGTTCACCAGATAGGTGTGCACATGAGTGCTAAGTCGCTTCAGTCATGTCCAACTCCTTGCGACTCCATGGACTGTACCCCACCAGGCTCCTCTTTCCATAGGATTCTCCAGGCAAGAACATTGGAGTGGGTTGCCTCCAGGGGATTTTCCCGACCCAAGGATCGAACCTGCGTCCCTTACCTTTCCTGCATTGCCAGGCAGGTTCTTGACCACTAGCGCCACCTGGGAAGCCCTTCCCCACCGATTCCTGCTCTCATGCCTTCCCACATCCCTTGCCCCACAGAGGTCTCTACAGGTGGCCTCTGCCTCTGCAGATGGTGTATCCCCTAGAAAGGCTACCGTGATTGTCCCTTGGGCCTCTGCCCTCTCTGAAGAAGTGGTTCCAGATGGAGTGCTTCTCAGATCCTGGTTTAAATTGCCCTTTCTCTCTAACAGCTAGGTACAGGAAGACTCCAAGTGACTGGTTACCTGGGTCCTTGCATCAGGCCTGAGATCCTTGACCCTAGCCAGGGATGCCCAGCCTAGGGGTGACTCGGCTGTCGCTGGCTGCAGATTCTCTCTCCAGATGCCAAATCACCTGTAGTCTTGTTTAGCCCTTAGGGTGTCAAACATTTTTTTAATTTGATGTCAACATTGTAGAACTGAAGATTTCACAAACATATCTGACTTTGCAGCTTCAAGTTTGCTGACTGTTGGTCCCACTTTCTTTTTAGAACTACCATTTGGAGCTGAGAGCAGCTGTTTTCATAGGCAGGGTGCACATTCACCATTTTGTCTCAATCGATCATGACTGGGCCTGCTTCACCCAATTTTGGCCCCTGTAAGGCATTCGAGTTTCAACCTCTGGTCTGCAGGGTGCCCGTTTTTAGACCAGTTATGGCTGAGTTTGGTGAGAAATGTCACATTTCTGGGGAATGTCTTAGGGACAAGTTGATTGCCCTGATAAACTGGGCAGAGGTCAGGGGAAGAAGCATTTGAATATTAAAGAGTCTGACATGTGACTTAGCACTGACTGACAGTTCAGTTGTAGCACCTCCACCCTCCAGAGAAAGTGAAGTGATCCCTGGTGAGTGTGGGTGGCATTGTCAGTTGTACAGAATGCTTGCAGCGTGGCATTGCTTTCTTCTGAGACTTGTGTGTCCTCTAACCTGAGATCTGAGCAGAGCCCAGTTAGCTGGTGAGTGTCATAGACCCCCATCCCCCTCCTCCTTTACCAGGATTTGGAGCCCCGGTTTTATACACTGCATGAGAGGATTTCCCACATCCCTTTAAATGGCAACATTTTGGTCCTGGCGCAAACTGTTGGATTGTTTTCTAGAACATTAACCCCTCGAGCAAGAATGCCAGTGGTGTCTTAGCCCAGGAACACGTAGATCTTGGAGGTTACCTCCCACTTTGATGAATCAGTTTCTGTTTTTGTGGCTTGCTGAGGTCTGGGGTGATTTTTGAACATTTTTATGCTGCTTTTCTATCCCACCTGCTCTGCAGTTATTAACGGTGGGAACGTTGCTTGCAACATACAGGTAATGAGACATCTGAAGCCGGAGATCATTTTATTCAAAGAAGGAATGGTGGTCACCATTTTCTGGTGCAGCTATTAAGGCAGAATTAAAGTTTCTAATGAAATATGGCAGCTTAATAGGTCGCTATGCTTAATTTTTTAAATCGCTTTTCTTTATCTCCTCTCCAGGCAATGTAGGGTAGTGGGCAGGAGAAGGCAATGGCAACCCACTCCAGTACTCTTGCCTGGAAAAGTGCATGGACAGAGGAGCCTGATAGGCTGCAGTCCATGGGGTCACGAAGAGTCGGACATGACTAAGCGACTTCACTTTCACTTGCATGCATTGGAGAAGGAAATGGCAACCCACTCCAGTGTTCTTGCCTGGAGAATCCCAGGGATGGGGGAGCCTGGTGGGCTGCCGTCTATGGGGTCGCACAGAGTTGGACACGACTGATGTGACTTAGCAGCAGCAGCAGCAGCAGCAGGGTAGTGGGCATGTGCACAGCCTGTCAGGCTATCACTGTGGCTTGGAATCTTGGCCTGAGACTTCACAGCTGTGTTACTTGGCCTCTTTGTACCTCAGGCTCCTCATTTATAAAATGGGTCCAGTAACAACAATACCTACCTTTAAAAGTTGCTAAGTGGCTCCAAGTTGTTAACAGTATGTAAGATGCTTGGACCAGAGCTCAGCACAGACTAAGCACTCAGAAGATATCATCTCCTAGGATTGTCTCCAAACTAACCTAGTGGTGGGGCAGCTTTGTGTAAGAGGAGACTGGGCTGCAGGGTTACTTTGCTATGAAATCAGCTGCCATGTGAGAGTCAAAATCCAGCTGTGAACATGTGGTCACCTCGTGTTGCTGCTTTGCTCATATTCCAACTGGCCTGGATGGAAGGAGCAAGAGAGGGGAAGGGGCAATTTGACAGCCCTTGAAATTGAGTTGTTTAGGACTTCATGCTTAGGGATATTCAGGAAAGGGAAAGATTATCCTCTTATCCCGGGGCTTCCTTGGTGGCTCAGTCAAGAATCTGCCTGCAAGGCAGGAAACCTGGGTTTGATCCCTGGGTCAGGAAGATCCCCTGAAGAAGGGAATGGCAACCCACTCCAGTATTCTTGCCTGGAGATTTTCAAGGACAGAGGAGCCTGGTGGGCTACAGTCCATGGGGTCGCAAAGAGTTGGACACGGCTGAACAACTAACACTTATTTCTTACTTAAGATTGTTCTCAGATATGCTCAAAATTACCTGGGACTAATTTTGGAACCTCAGAGCTATTCCTTATTCAAGCATTTTCGGCACTGCGTATTTCCTCAGGGTGAATCTAATTAAAATGGGATCAGCATTGCATAGAAAATGCCTAAGGTTTTATTCTGTCACCAAAGTCAGAAGTCCAAAGGCCAGGGTCCTGTGTTCTTTTCAGTTTTCCACTCTACACCCAGAAGTGAAAATTATCTCATGGTTCAAGAAGGATGCTGGATTATCCAGTCTTCACACCCTTATTTCAGCAAACGGTAGGAGGAATGGTAAAGGAAGGCGAAGGACAGACACATGTTCACTGTCCTGGAAGTTGCCTCTTATACTTCTGCCTGAATGCTATTAGCTAGAACTTAATCAAATACCCACACCCTGCTGCAAAGGAGTGTGTGGGAAATGTCATGTTAATTTCAGGTAGCCCTATTCCCAGCTAAAAGCTAGGGTGGGGGTTTTCCCATCTCAAAAACAGAAGGGACTGGGGATCCAACCTCTGCCATTCTTGGGTAGGAGGTGTGTAGGATGATCATAAGGCAAGGAAACCACTGAGCCCGAGGCTTCATGGTGCTGCCATGGAAATTAGGGATGCTAGGATGGAAAGTCCATAAACCATGGAAAACTGTAAATTTGTGTGTGCTCAGGGAGCTGAAGAATAGATTTTCTTGCTTTTGTACAAAAATCTAGACTGACTGCCACATAATTTGTCCCGTTTTGTTTCCACTCTCTGTATTTTCTATAAAAGCATTCTCGGTGAGGTAGTTTAAGAATGTCTCTGGTGACAGGGGACAGGAGCTGAGAATCTCTATTATGAAACTGCCTAAATTCTGAATAAGAAATAGGACCCCTCAGATAAGCAAGGCAGACTTGTCTCTGTAGCATTCTTTAGAGGAGCTGCAGACCTGCCATTTGTGCCTTAGTTGTAATTAAGACAAGGCTTTGGGTGGAATCAGACTCTTACCCCAAGAAGTTTTTGCAGTTTGGCAGAGAAGGAGAAAAAAAAATTTTTTTAAAGGAAGTGACATCATTAGAAATAGAGAGACAATAAAATACAGAGATTTAGAATTCCTAGCATGTGGTTGGAGTCAGAAAGAACTGGGTTTGAATCTATGCTCTGCCACCTACAACTGTGTGAAATCGGGCAAGTCTTCCATATGTCGTGGCCTCAGTTTGCTCAGCTGTGAAATGGACTGATAGTACCTACCTTATAGGGTTATGGTGAAAAGTAATGAAGTGGTACAAGAGAAATATCCACTGTTGATAATTCTAAGTTAGATGATAATTATTACTTCTTTAGCTGTAGGGAACTGTGTCAAAAGGGGACAGAGTTAGTTCGGGAACTCATTAAATGACTATGTGACTTTCATGTCTTTAGGTGGGTTTTCTTCTTAGGTATGTTTCTTTGTAGACTTCAGGTGACACCAGTGAGTCTGGCCCCAGACAGTCAGCTTACTTAGATTATGTTTTCTCACCCTCTTGTGAGAAAAATCTAAACTTGCCATGGACTTGCTAGAAAAACCCCACTGCACTAATTTTCTGACTATGAAAACCTAGCATTGGTGATTATAATGAATAAACCAGCTGTTCCCTTTCCTGCATAGATTAGAAAACATGTTTTTAAGCCTTCTTTTTTAACTTTTATTTTTTATTGAAGTACAGATGATGTACAATGTTGTGCAAATCTCTGCTGTACAGCAAAGTGACTCAGTTACACACATATAGACATTCCTTTTTAAATATTCTTTTCCATTATAGTTTATCACAGGATATTGAATATAGTTCACTTTGCTTTTTTTAAAACCTGATAATAGACATTATTCTTAAAAATCCTCAAAGTATTTCATGAATCCAGTCATTGCTGGTTTCATCAACATTGACTTTATAGGATTCAAGTTTATTTTAATCTGCAGTTAGCACATAGAAATTAGAATATGTACTTTTTAAAAACAACAAAGATGAATCAAACGTTCATTTTATTTTTGGTATATTTTTTCCCTAGGAACTTATGATATCTTCAATTTCACATTGAACTTTCTCAGTAAAATCATTAATAGGGTCCCCCTATTTTTGGCCATGCTGTGTAGCACGTGGGATCCTTAGGTCCCTGACCAGGGATTGAACATGCGTCCCCTGTATTGGAAGCATGGAGTTTTAACCACTGGGCCACCAGGGAGGTACCAAGAGGGCCTTTTTTGTGTGTACAGTCACATGTCAGGCTACAGGTTACTGGAGCCTCTATTATTCCACTTGTCCCCCTTCCCAGAAGTAGATCTCAGAGGCCTGTGAGTGAGACTCCACTTATCTCTTGGCTTCTTCTGAATGTGTTCTAGGGGTCCCAGGTGGATAAAAGGCACGGGCTTTTTGAATTTGTGTTTGTTGGTTTGACTTTTTATTTTTTTCCACCTGAAATGGGATTTGTGGCTCAAAGTCCAAAATGAAGTAAAAAATTTTAAGGGTAAATTAACATTGGATCTGAACAAGAAGAAAGGTTGATTTGTTGAAAAGGCAGCAGCCAATTCATTTTGAGCTGTAGAGCACTCAGGGAGAGCTTGAAGCTTGGTCACTGGGCAACAGAATGCCTTTCTAAGTAAATATGGAAAATATAACCTTTGAAAATCTAGTTGATATGATATACCAGTTATTAGAAACTCATTAAAAAATATATTATTTCTGAGTACCAATGATACTCCAGGTACTGCCTGGAAGCAGATGTAGCATGCTTATGGTGTATTTGGGTCAGTAAAGAAAAAGATTCAGAGAACTTAACTGGTCAAAAGATAAATTGAAGGTCTGAAAATAATTTGTACATCTTCTTGCTGTTGGGGTCTCTTTCCTCTGCCTCTGTCTCTTTCTCCCTTTTTGTTTCTATCTCTGTCTCTCTCTACACATGCACACAGGTACACACACATGTGCATATACACATAAATAGACCAGTATATCACAATTTTGATAACATGCATCTCCTTTGGATGCTTTTCAGCTACAAGTAGTTAAATTATTAAGTACAATTTTAATCCTCTGGTCTTTTGTCTTTGCAGTCCAGTTAATTCCTGGGTTGGAGAGGGGAACCAGCTGAGAATTTCATTATCTGTGGCTCATGTTTTCAAAAGCTTGGTCCCTTATCATTCTTGGCATTTGATCTAATCGCAAGGATTCTTTGACTTCACTCATCCCGTGTCTCCACTGAAATTGTATAATGCTTCGCAGAAAGTTCTGTTGGATAGAGCTGCCTTAGACCCTAGCAGTAGCTTTCACAATAATCCTAATGTGAGCAGACTCTGGGAGATGGGGATGGACAGGGAAGCCTGGCGTGCTGCAGTCCCTGGGGTCACAAAGAGTCAGACATGTCTGAGCGACTGAATAGCAAATGTGAGCACATTTAATTATGTCAACTCCTAACTCTTAATATGAAATACCAACTTTAAGATCAAATTTAAAAGAAAAGAGGACATAAAAACTGACAAAAGATAAGAAAATGGATAAAATTAGAGAGAAAAGAGACAGGTGAGAAGGGGATTTGGTGATGAGGTGGGAAGGAGGCCCTGCTTACCACTTGGTCCAGCGCTTACTTTTGTTCTAAAGACACATACCAGAGACAGATGAGGCCTCACTGGTCCCCATCGGAGCAGATCCAGAGAGACCCCAGGGAAATAGCAACCTTGTGTCCTTCTCATCTTTGTTTTTAGACATTTATTTTTATGGGGGGGAGTTGTTTGAAACACACATGGTTAAAAAATAAAGTAGTACAGAAGTAAAAAAAAATCGTGTGATAGACTGTTGACCTTTTTATAGCATATACAAAATCCAGAGCGTTTACAGGTGGCATTTGGAGGTGTGATGAATGCTTGGAAATCTGGTGGGAAATTTGTCAGTTTACATCCATCCATTTATCCATTCATCCATCCATCCTTCTTTCTTTCCAAAAGGTATTCACTCATTAAACTCCGTGTGTCAGGAATTATGTTAGATGGCAGGAGCACAATGGTGAATGAGATTGAGAAGATTCTTATTGTCGTGGGGCTTTCAGTGTAATGGGAGAGATAAGACATACTATCGATACAAATCATTGCAGCAGTATTTAATTTCACTCTTGTTGGAAAAACATATCATATATTAATGCATACATGTGGAGCCTAGAAAAACGGTAAAGATGAACCTATTTCCAGAGCAGGAATAGAGATACAGATGAAAGAACAAACATGTGGGCAAAGAGGAGGGGAAAGGGGAGGGAGGGACGACTTGGGAGACTGGCTGGCATATATGCACTGCTTGGCGTAAAATAGCTAGCGGGAGCCTGCTGGAAAGCACGGGAAGCGCAGCACGGTGCTCTGTGAAGACCTGGAGGGCTGAGACGGGGGTGGGTGGGAGGGAGGTTCAGAGGGAGGGGATCTGTGTCTACATATAGCTGCTTCCAGACTGCGTCCACACCTCATTGTGCAGCAGAAGCTAACACACCATTGCAAAGAAATTATACTCCAATAAAAAACTTCTCTCTTGTTAAGGACTTGGAAGGGGATGTTCAGCATGCTGTGGGGGCATACTGGGGATGCTAACCTATGTAACAGTTGGGGTGGAGTCAGGGAATTAAAAATCAAAACAACTTCTCATTCTTTGAGGTAATCTGAGAAAGTCTGAGTTGTCAAGGAACCGGAGCTAAAAAAATCTGTATTGTGAAGCTGCTCATATCCTAGATAAAGATACACAGGAGGTCGTATCTCTGTGACATTCTGTGGAGAAGCCCTGAAGCTATTTGTGCCTTGGTTGCAAGTACGATGAATATTGAGTAGAATTAGACAATTATGTTAAGATGGCTTCTCTCTCAGTTTGACAGACAGAGAACGTTGTCTCCTCTTAGCTAATAACTCAGGTGATGAGCTGGCTTCCTTTTTGTTCAGGGATTGCTGTTTGAGGTTGTTCTAAAGGAGAAAAATCACCATTTCAGAGATGGAGGGGCAAGTCTGAGGCAACAGACGGAGAATAAATAGAGCAATTATACGTGTGTGTGTGTGTACACACAGAGATTTTTTTTTCAGTTCTTTACAAGATATAGAAGTGTACAACTGAGTCGCTCTGCTGTACACCAGAAACTAACTGAACATTGGAAATTAACTATATTTCAATTAAAGGGAGAGAGCAAGCAAAAGCTATCAGTGAAAGGCATTGGTGCGCTAAAAGCCAGTTTTCAGGGGCACAAGATCACTTGCAGTTTCTGCTGAATACCTTCCTCACCCTGGGTCCATGACTGATTTCCTACTGCTGCTTCATTCCATTGGCTTGGACAGTGTGTTTTCTCTTGTTGGGAAGATAATTTTTAAGTAATTTCACAATAAGCAGCATTGACTCACATGTAGAGGAAGATCCTTTGTCAGTTCTCTTTCCATCTTTCTGATTGCTTCAAGAAGAAAGTCTCAGTCTCTCTCATACAAATCTGAGTCCTTTGTGTGTGTCTGTTTTTTTTTTTTTTAAATAAAGGGACTACAGGGAATTATAGACACATACAGGAGTATTAGTTTCTACCTGTAATCCACTTTTAACTAATGTTGAGCCTCATGCTGTTCTACTTCTGGGCCTCATTTCTTACTGGCTCTTCCTCCTTGTGAGTCAAGAAGGGGGGTTTCAGTGTCTTCCCAGAAATGTTTGGTGTTGCAGGGAAGCTGTGTTGCACAGAATTGAAAGGCACAGCAGTTCGGACTCTGATAGTGTCTGGAAGAGATGATAGCCTTTATTCAGGATGATAGCCTTTATTAATGTTACTGTTGTTATCGTTGCCGTTGTTGCTACCTTTTCTTTTTCACTTTCTTTTTTTATTTTTAAATAAGGGTATAGTGGTTTTATGGGGCTTCCCAGGTAGCACTAGTGGTAAAGAACCCACCTGTCAATGCAGGAGACATAAAAGATGCGGATTCAATCCCTGAGTTGGGGAGATCCCCTGGAGGAGGAAATGGCAACTCACTCCAATATTCTTATATGGAGACTCCCATGGACAGAGGGGCCTGGCGGGCTACGGTCGGTATGATTGGCAAGAGTCGGACAACGACTGAAGTGACTTAGCGTACACACATAGCTGCTTTATAGTGTTGTGTTGCTTTCTGCGGTACAACAAACGGAATCAGCTGTGTGTGTGTGTGTATGTGTGTGTGTGTGTATCCTCTCCCTCTTAGACCTCCCTCCCACCCTCTTCCCCATGCCACCCTTCTAGGTCATCACAGGGCAGCCAGCTGAGTTCCCTGTGCTTTACTGCAGGTTGCCCCCTAACTATCTGTTTTACACATGGTAGTGTATATATGTCAGTCCTAGTAATTGTCCTTTGCTTGTTTGTTTATGTCTTTTGGATGTCTCTTTCTCCTGTAGCCCACATGCAAAAATTTGTCCTACTGAACAGAAGGGGGACTCTGATCCAGACTAGGAGGGTTCTGATCCTCCTTATTGAGTCTTGGCATTCACTTAGTAAACAGAAATTAACTTTGCTCAACAGTAACAATGTTCCTGGGGGAAATTCTAGACTCTTCTTTCACCTTGCCACTGCCCAGTTAACCGAACTTTAGGTCTCTAGATAGGCAGTAAATATTGGACTTTCTAGTGAAGGCTCAGAAATCAGACAGACACGACTTCCTATCCTGGCTTTGTCTTTCCATGGCCTTGTGACCCTGGGCTGGTGAAATATGATCCTGCCTTTATACACCTATCCTGATGGCTCAGCTGGTAAAGAATTCACCTGCAGTGCAGGAGACCCTGGTTCAATTCCTGGATCAGGAAGATCTGCTGGAGAAGGGATAGGCTACCCACTCCAGCATTCTTGGGCTTCCCTTGTGTCTCAGCTGGTAAAGAATCCACCTGCAATGTGGGAGACCTGGGTTTGATCCCTGGATTGGGAAGGTCCCCTGGAGAAGGGAAAGGCTACCCACTCCAGAATTCTGGCCTGGAGAATTCCATGGACTGTATACTCCATAGGGTCGCAGAGAGTCGGAAAAGACTGACTTTCACTTTCACATCTATCTATCCATCTACCCATTTACCCACCAATCCATTCCTCTATCCATCCAGCTGTTTTTCCATTCCATCATCCATCCATCTGTCCATCCAGCCATTTCCCCATCCATCTGTCCATCTGTCCATTTATCCATTCATTCAGTAAATATTTATTGAGTGCCTACCATGAATGGGCTACTGTTCTAGGAACTAAAACTAAAGGAGCAGCAAAGGAGCCAGAGCCCCTGCCCTCAGGGACGTTTATTAGAAGAACAGCAATTAAGTAACTTAGAAGAAATACATTGTATAACATCAGGTTGCAGTATGGGCTTTGGAAAGAAAGAAGACACCCTGCTTGCCCTTGAAATCTCTCTGGTCTTTGGAGGGGAGAGGAGAACAGCAGGACCAGTTACTTCCGGTACATAAATGAGAAGTATTACCCCAAGGGTGTGAAAAGGCTTTGAATGACATCCGTACTCCTGGGAGGAGAGGAGAAGATTCCACACTGGAGCTGACATTTGGGAACAATCTTCCAGCAGGAGTGGGAGTTCCCAGATTGACAGGGGGATGGGGGCTGGGGTGGGTGTTTTGGGCAGAGGAGAGCAACATGGAGCCTCCTGCGGGAACAGGAAGTGGGGGGTGTGTGTACAGGAGGAGCTGGTGGGAGGGCAACGTCATGTGGGGGGCTGCGGGGTGTCTGGACCTTGTGAAGGAGCATAGTGACTAGGAAGTGACTGTTGTCATTGCTGTGTGGGGGTGAGTGAGATGGCCAAATGTTCAAAAAAGAGAATGCGATGTATTCTGAAACCGTAATTGCTGTGACTCAGTTCCTGAAATTCCAGGCTGGTGGGGTTGGAGGTCAGATAAGAGAAACTGAAATGACCATTTAGAAGCAGTGGTGGTGTTGATGGGCGGGGGTGGGGGTGGGGGTGGGGGTTGTTCCCAGAGTGTGGAGGGGCTGCTGCTATTTTTCACATCCTAAAGAGACATTTGGATTTTCGTGTCAGTCATATTGTTGATGATTCTATTTTGGGAGGTGGTTACTGGGTTATTTTTATGGTTCTAACAATAGGGATATCACTCTTCACTGCATCTTTAATTGTAGAAGGCCACAGAAATGATGTCGTCTCTAGAAGGAATCCTCCTACTCCTTTTCTCCTTCTCTCCTGTTCTCACGCACCCAGCTCGTGTTTATTGAGCACATGTTCCACTGGAGATAAAGGATTTGTGCTTTGGAGACAGGATGGCGTCAATATAAATTTTGGCTTCTTTTTTTTTTCTGCCGGGTGGCACGTGCGATTTTAGTTCTCCACCCAGGGATGGAACCCATGCCCCCTGCATTGGAAGCACAGAGACTTAACCACTGGGAAGTTCCTAAATCTTGGCTTCTTATAGTGGGCTTCCCAGCTGGTGCAGTGGTAAAGAATCCGCTTGGCAATGCAGGAGACACAAGAGATGCAGCTTTGATCCCTGGGGTTGGAAAGATCTCCTGGAGGTGGAAATGGCAACCCGCTTTTACCTGGACAATTCCACAGATAGGGAAGCTGGCAGGCTACAGTCCATGGGGTCGCAAAGAGTTGGACACAACGGAGCGAATGAGTACACACATATGGGACCTTGATCATGTTGCTGAAGCTCTTTGAGCTTTTGGTTTTTTCAGAGGTCAAAGGCTGTCATTAGAACCTAGTTTACAGGGCTTGTGGCCGGTGTTTCCTGAGCTCCTTGCTGATACACAGTAAGTACTTGATCAACACAGTTGATTCCATTATTTCCACGGTTGGACTCTGTCTTGTCCTAACTCAGTGTATCATCTTGTTGGGAGGCAAGATGAATGCTCCCGAGTCAAGGACATGATGCAAGAATCAAGGTGCTTACGTGTCATGGTCAAGAGCACTCAGGAAACCAACAGTGGATTTGAGGGTGGAGAGCTCAGCTGCGGTCAGAGAGGTGATTTGAACGTGGCTGAGCTCAGTGCCCTCCGTGCTAGCTTCCTGGCTTTCAATGCTTTCATTGGTGGCAAACCTCAGAATTGAAGTTGAAATTGAATTGAATTGAAATCTGTGATTGCCTCACCTGCTGCCTCATTTTGAAAACGTGTTGATGGCATTTCAACTTTAAATAGATTTTGGACCAGTTTCCCTTTAAAATTTGGGGGTCCCTTTAGGCTGTGGGTGGGATGTCTGCCATGCCCTTTGAAGAAGACTTCTATATAATGTGAGTGAAGGTAGAGGGTGAGGTCTGCAGGACTGTCTTGATGTGATGGTGGGGGTGCTGATTCTTATGGAAAAGCCCTATTTTGAAGACCTTCCCTCCCTAAAGGTGGGGTCCATTCTTTAGAGTGTAGGCAATGTGGCAAAGGAGAATTTTGATAGTTACCTGGATTTTTTTGTGTGCCTGGAAAAATGTATGGTTGGAGGTATTAATAGTTCTATCTGGGGCAACATTATTCTTTGGGAAGCAGCATTGGCATATAGGATGTGGAAGGCCATTTTCCATTTTGGTTAGAGGTCCATCTTTTTGGTGGCTTGCTCTTCGTTGTTCCAGGATTAAGTCAACATCCTTAAGATTCCCTGACCAAAGATCGAACCTGTGTCCCCTGCGTTAGAAGATAGATTCTTAACCACCGGACCACCACAGAAGCCCCTCCGTATTCTAATTGTATGTTTATTTGACTGTTTAGTGTTTGTCTTCCCCACTAGAATATAAGCACGTGGAAGCTAGCTCGGAGGGCACTGAGCTCAGCCACGTTCAAATCGCCTCTCTGACCGCAGCTGAGGCTCCACCCTCAAATCCACTGCTGGTTTCCTGAGTGCTCTTGACCATGACACGTAAGCACCTTCATTCTGCCATCATGTCCTTGACTCGGGAGCATTCATCTTGCCTCCCAACAAGATGATAAACTGCCTTCTCTGGGCCCTCACAAGCCTCTCTTTGAACCACGCTGCAACTTGCATTTCACTTTCTAGCTGAAGACTCCAGCTGGTCTTGTTCAGTATGACACAGCTCTGCCCAGCCCAGAGCTTTTGCGCCTGCTCTATCTTGAGCCTGAATCACTCTCCCCTCTCCTCTGACCCCACTACCCTCCTACTCATTGTTTAGAATTTAGTTCAGCTATCACTTCTTCAGAGAAGCCTTCCTTGATCTTCCAAATCAGATTCTCCCCTGGTACAATCTCGTAACCCCTTGTCACTTTCACATTTTCTAAGAAAAAAATATTCATTTATTTATTTAGCTGCATCAGGTTCTAGTTGCATCTTGTGTGACCTCCCTTGTGGCACCCAGGCTTCTTTCTAGCTGTGATATGTAGGGGCTCAGTATTTGCTGTGTGTGAGCTTAGTTGCCCCACGGCATGTGGAATCTTATTAATAGTTCCCTGACCAGGGATCGAACCTGTGTCCCCTGTGTTAGAAGATAGATTCTTAACCACCGGACCACCACAGAAGCCCCTCCGTATTCTAATTGTATGTTTATTTGACTGTTTAGTGTTTGTCTTCCCCACTAGAATATAAGTTTCCAGAGAGGTGGGGCTCCATCTCTCTTGCTTCCTGCTATTCCTAGAGTACCCAGATCCATACCTGGTACATGGTGTGTACTCGTAGATACCTTTTAAATAAATGAATGGTATGGGGAACATAAGTCCACTGAAGGAGTCATTTGATTTGGGTTTTATCTCCTATAGCTTGATCTACAGTTTTCCTAAAGAGCACATCACTTCCTGGTTTACAAGCTCTGATCATTTTTGTTTGAACAACAACAAAAATTGTCCTCATTAAAGCCTGTTGAAGAGTGATTTTCAGAAGTATGTGAATGCTTCAATCTTAACCTCAGCTTTGGCCATGTTTCTTGGTAAAGACAAAGAGTTTCTCCGCTGAAGTCCCTGACTTTAGGACCCTGGTAGGCTAGAGTGACAATACTTTCCTTTAACAGTATATAAACTGGAAGCTACTGAAATGGCCATCAGCAGTGCACAGTGGAATACTGTACAGTAATGAGAGTGAGTAAACTCCAGCTGTATACAACAGGGATGGCTAGCAAAAAACGCCAGATGCGCAAGAGTATATTCCATGGAATTCCATGTACTTGAAGTTCAGATGAAAGTAATCGTCTGTAGTAATCATAGGTGATAGCAGTTCGTTTGGTGATTACCTACAGGAAGACTGGTGGGGACTAAGAGGGGACACCAGGGTATGGGCGATGTTGTGATCTGGGTGCTGGTTACATGGTGGGTTCAGATTATGACCATCCATTGAGCTGCAGACTTGTACCCATCTTCTCTTATGATATTACGCTTCAGCAAAAGCATTTAAAAAACACTGAGCTTTGGGAATTTCCTGGTGGTCCAGTGGTTAGGACTCTGCCCTTTCACTGCTGAGGACATGGGTTCAAGCCCTGGTTGGGGAAATAAGATCCCACAAGTCATGTGATGCAGCCAAAAAAAGCACAGAGCTTTAAGTCACTGAGAATCTGAGAAATGTTAGTGGGGACTTTTTCAGTTCTGCACACAGAAGTGAAATCTGTAGGGGAGACAAGCACCTTCTGGAGTCAACCACAGAGGGATGGTGCCATTTGCCTTCTTGGGGGGACATCTGCCTTTCATTTCAATGTTGCCCATCCATTGCAAACTGTAGAACAAGGAAGCCAGGGCATCCTGACAGTTTTCCCACCCAGTAATGCGGCTCTGTTATTACCAGGAGAACTTGAGCTCTTAAACTACTTTTCGGGCTTGCATTTAAAACATTCTCTCTTTGCTAAGGTATTAGTCAGAGTCTGTGAAAGCTGCCGTAACAGATAAGCCCTGACACCTCTGTGGCTTGATGGGAAGCATTTATTTCTCACTCATGGCACAGATCCACTGCAGGCGATCCTGGTCAGGCAGCCTCCCTCCCAGGCACCCAGGTCACTCGCCACTGGGCAGGAGCATGGGGAAAGGGAATATGAGAAAGCACACTCATTTCACAGCCACTTCAGTCTGGAAGGGACGCGTATTGCTTCTGCTCACATTCTCTTGGCCAGAGCTTGGGCACAGGGGTGCGTCAACCTCAGGGGGTCCTGGGAGGTGTCAATTAGCTCGGGAGTAAAAGCAAATGGGTGCCTGCTGAGAAACAGTGAACCCTCCTCAAGCCCCCAGAGCCTTGGTTTCCTTTGACTTCCTTGGAGCTGGTGTATTTGATTTTACCTCTAACTTGACTTCTTTCAACCTGAGAAGTGAAAGGCTAGACCTCTTTATCTCATCAAACACAGGAGGGGATGTTTGGAGTAGAACACAGTCTGTTTGTGTTGCTAAGGATGAAGTAAAGAGATGCTCTTTTTTTGCTTTTAGCTAGTAGAACAATCAGGTTCTTATCAGAATTTCCAGTTTTCCAGCCAGTCAGAATTTTTGACACTTCTGGTTGCCAGTGGACATCGCAGACACTGTGGTTTGAGTCAGAGATGAGCTCACTCAGTTACTTCTTTGGAAAAGTCTTTTGCTCATTCGCCATCTCTCCTGTGGAAGAATCCTTTGGTGGTTCTACTTTTGGATATTTGACTGGACACAATTATCTGGTGTTTAACAAACCGGTCCTTAGTGGCTTCACACCACCACCATTTTATTTAGCTCATGTTTCTGTGGGTCAATAATTTGGGCTGGGGCTCAGCTGGGCGGTCCTTCTGGTCTAGGCAAGGATTGGCTTTTCGTGTCTGGGGCCTCAGCAGGTACATAGGCACCTGAGGCTTTTCTCCAGGTGGTCCCATCTTCAGCGGGCTGGCCTGAGCTCAGCCACGTGGGGGTGGGTGCATTCCCAGTGCATGAGAAGGTGTCGCGGGGCCTCTTGAAGTTTAGGCTCAGAACTTGCACAGTGGCACTTCTCCCATATTCTCTTAGGGAAAGCAGATAACAAGCCCACCCGAGAAATAAAGGAAGAAAGAAAAGGGGAAGAGCCTCTTCCTCTTGATGGGAAAAGCCACAAAGACTGTGTGGCATTTTGGGGAACCCTACCAGGCCAGTCTCACCGTGGCCCTCATGGCTCCTTAGCTCCAGTACAGTGTGCATCTGCCAGACTGAACTTGAATCTGTGGTGGGTCCCAAGTGAGCTTTGCTGTTGTTTAGTTGCTGTGTCGTGTCTGTCTCTGGGACCCCATGGACTGCAGCCTGTGTCTGACTCTTTGGGACCCCATGGACTGTTGTCTGCCAGGCTCCTCTGTCCATGGGATTTCCCAGGCAAGAATGCTGGAGTGGGTTGCCATTTCCTTCTCCCAGGGATATTCCCAACCCAGGGATCAAACCTGCGTCTCCTGCATTGGTAGGCGGGCTCTTTACTGCTGAGCCACCAGGAAAGCCCACTCACCACTTAGAATCATAAAAGGACTCAAGTCACAGAGAAGTGAAAGGGCCAAATGCTTTATGTAAAGGGCATGGCCCAGGGCTTAGTGCAATGAAGCACTGACTGCTACCACCATCACTGCTGAGTATACTGCCACAAATTGCCACATGACTACCACCCGGGTCCTGCTGTGGACTTGGCACTACACTAAGTACTTAAGATCCATAACACGAGGCCCCTGCCCTTGAGGAGGGAGAGATTTGAGAAGGAGACAGACGTGAGTGAATCCGTGTCATTCCATGTGGCCCATGTGATCACAGAGCTTCAGTGGAGTGGGATGAGGACTAGGGCTTGAGTTCAGACCTCAGCCCCTCCACTGATCACATGTGAGGGCTTGGGTGCCTTTCTTAACCCCTCGAATCTCTGGTTTCCTCATCTGTGAAATGGAGGTAACAACACAGAGCCTGCCTCCCAGGATGCCACGTGGATTGAATGAGACCTGGAATGCAAAAAAACATGTGATTGCTCCTTAAATGTTAGTTCTGAAAAACAGTTCTCAAAAACATCTTTGAAAAATATCCTAAAGGTACGATTTTTACTTAAATGTCCTCCTGTGATCCTGCCCAATGTCACTGCAGCTGTGTCTTCAGAGATGGAGATTTGCAGACAGGTGGCTTATAGGAGGAGGAGCTCTTGGGAACAACATCTGTAAGGGAGGGAGGGAAGCAGAGAAGGGAGAAGTTGAACTGCAGTGCAGTTGTTGTGATGGAGACTGAAGCCAGTCTGGTGGCTGGAGCTGTGATGTCTTCAGAAATGGGACAGTGGGATCTGCACCAAGTGGGCACTGGCTGTGGGCTGCTCTTGGGGAGCTGGAATTACCTTGGACAAGGCAGCTTGCTTCTTCTTTTTCAAATGATTTATTCATTTGTGGCTGTGCTGGGTCTTCGTTTCTGCGTGGGCTTTTCTCTAGTTGCAGCGGGTGGGGGCTACTCTCTCATTGCATTTGTGGGCTTCTTTTGTTGCAGAGCACAGGTTTCAGGCGCACCGGCTCAGTAATCGTGGAGCTTGGGCTTAGTTGCTCCATGGCACATGGGTTCTCTCTGGACTAGGGATCGAACCCGTGTCTCCTGTATTGGCAGGTGGATTCTTGACCACCGAGCCACCAGGGAAGCCTAAGGCAGCTTTCTTCTTCAAGGGAGGAGTCCTAGGGAGGACTCTGAACCCTTGGCCTTCTGAGGGAACTAGTGCCCTGATCCTGCAAGTGTGAGGAGGGTCTAGGGGAGCCTCTGTGGGGTCCACAGCCTGCTTCCAGGTGTCTCTTAGAGACATTCCAAATCCCGTCTCCTTGACTGTTAGTAACCTTGTAGGCTTTCATTCTTGGTCCCTTCCCAAAACTGATTTAGTTGCCATGTAGGTTCATAGGCTGTATCTTCCAGCACTGAAATATAGAGAGCTTTAATCTAAGCAGGCTTAATCCAAGCAGGACATGGGAATGACTTGCCCATGGTCATCTAGCTACCGGGCAGAGACATGGGTTTACATGCCTCCCCTTATTTCCTTCCACCATGCTCTCCTGAGTCACAGGCGATTCTAGCTTTATTCTAAGCCTGGACTCTGTAACCTTGGTGCCTTGACCTTCACCCTTACACTTTCTTGCAGCTCCATGCTGGGAGGAGTTTTCTTGAATTCCTTTAAATATTTTTCTTAGAGTGTGGATCATCGCTCATTAAGGTGTCATGAGATCAATTTAGTAGGTCGTGAACACCGTGAAAAAAAATAAACTTGAAAATATCAGAATGCATTACACTCACAAGTATGGTTTCATAAAACTTTTATTTCATGTGAACATTTATATGTGTGTGTGAACTGGGCCAGATATAAAATGTGTTTCTCACTGTGGGTGACGGTCAACGTGGTTTGAAAGTCATTGTGAGAAATACAGACGAGAGGTCTGGAGGCTCATGAAATTGACTCTTGAGGTTCATGGAGTGTTGAGGCTTTACTTATTTTTAGAGATGATGTAAGTGCATTGTTTTCAGTCCTTTGTAATTAGACGTTGTGTTTTCATCCCATCATGCTATCCCAAGATTATTCTAATGATCCTCTTTGAGCTTTAAACATGTCACTGATGAAAGTTACTTTTCCACATAGAATTCTAAGTGTGGGATAGGAGTTTTTCTTTTTTTATAAGTGAAATTATTGGTTTTGATGGAACTGCCTGGCCTGACCTGTCTCTTGGGCGAAGTGTCCCAGTGCTGCGTCAAGTGCTGGCAGAGAGCTGTCCCTCTTCCGCAGGTGGAGAACTGGTTATCCTGGGGGATAATGTGGATTGAGGAAGAAGTGTTTTATGAACAGAGTCAGCACAGGGGGAGGAAGGAGGAGGTGTTCAGGGGCCTCACGGAGCTGCCGGGAGATGTGGGAAGAGCATGCAGGCAAAGAGGTGGGCTGTGTCGCCGGGGTGCCTCTCTGCCGAGGGCAGCCTCCAGCTGGGCCTTCCGAGGGCTGGAACTCAGGCTGTGTGTTTCTGTTCTCTGGTGTCCTTGATAGGTAGGGGCTCAAATGACAGCTGGCCTCATTGTTGTTTCCCTTTTGGCTTTCTCTGATTTGGGGCCTAAGGGCCACTTGGGGGCCAAGGCACTCCAAATGAGACACACAAAAAAAAATCAGGTTCAAGAAAAAACAAAAATAAACAAATGGGACCTAATTAAAGAAAAATGGTACTGATGAACCTGTCCGCAGGGCAGCAGTGGAGATGCAGACAGAGAACAGACTTGTGGTCACAGTCGGGGAAGGAAAGAGAGAGACGTACTGAAAGAGTAATGTTGAAACATATACCTTTATACATTACCATGTGTAAGATAGATAGCCAGTGGGAATTTGCTGCACAAGGGAGGGACCTCAAGGCTGGTGCTTAGTGACAGCCTAGAGGGGTGGGATGGGGTGGGAAGTGGGAGGTGGGAGGGAGGTTCAAGAGGGAAGGGATATATGTATATCGGTGGCTGATTCATGTTGATGTATGGCAGAAACGAACACAATATTGAAAAGAAATTATCCTCCAATTAAAAATAATAAGTTTATTTACAAAAAGAAGAAAAAATGAATCTGGGTTAGACCTGTTCTTGCTTGAGTGTGTGTGTGTTCCCAGGAGAGTCTCTATCAGCAGGGGAAGACTGGCGAGGGAAACTTCCATTTCCTGGCTATCTTCAAGTAAGTCTTTCAAATGCTGCTGACTCACATTGACGTTTATTGAGTACTTACTATGTTCCTGGCATGGTTCTAAGTGTTTTATGTGTATTAACCCTTTTACTCTGGCCACCTGATGCAAAGAGCTGACTCATTTGAAAAGACCCTGATGCTGGGAAAGATTGAGGGCAGGAGGAGAAGGGGATGACAGAGGATGAGATGGTTGGATGGCATCACCGACTCAGTGGACATGAGTTTGAGTAAACTCCAGGAGTTGGTGATGGACAGGGAGGCCTGGCGTGCTGTGGTCCATGGGGTCGCAAAGAGTCGGACATGACTGAGCGACTGAACTGAACTGAACCCTTTTAATCTTCACAACAGCCCAGGGAGGCTACTACTTTATTATTCCCATTTTATGCTGAGAAAACTAGGCACAAAGTTAAAGAGTTGTTTCCAAAGTTAGAGGTTCAAACTTAGATTTGCGTTCAGGATTGCATAAAAGGAATGGAGAGATGGTGACGGTGACAGTTATGACAATGACAGCTGATATCCGAGGGCTTGCAATGAGCTGGGGATTTCAGACTTCATCCCTTTGAATCATCATCCTTATTATCACCTCCATTCATCGGTGAGGAAACAGGCTTAGGAAGGGTAAAGGGTTTTCCTGAGAACTGCAGAGCCCAGACTGAATTCAAGAGCTCAGTTGGTAAAGCATCCACCTGCAATGCAGGAGAGCCTGGTTCGATTCCTGGGTCAGGAAGATCCACTGGAGAAGGGATAGGCTACCCACTCCAGTATTCTTGGACTTCCCTTGTGGCTCAGCTGGTAAAGGATCCAACTGCAATGTGGGAGACCTGTGTTTGATCCCTGGTTTGGGAAGATCCCCTGGAGAAGGGAAAGGCTACCCACTCCTGTATTCTGGCCTGGAGAATTCCATGGACTGTATATGTATAGTCCATGAGGTTGCAGAGAGTCGGACACAACTGTGCGACTTTCACTTTCTGTCTGAGTCAGATTCTGAGTTCCCAGTCACCAAGGTGAAGGGCTTGGTTGGGAGGGAGCCTTTGGGTGGGTGGAGGGCTCTGGCAGAGGGAGGAGGAACCGTGGTCAGGCAGGCTCTGGGGTGCTTGAAGATGATCTAGCTTATCCTTCAGAGCTAGGAAAGCTTGTTTGCCATAGCAGTGGGTGAAACTGGAAAATCTGATGGACAAGAAAACTTCTTTGTGGGAGAAAATGTCTTCAGTAAGTTGTTTTTGACCAGTGAAGGAGTTAGCACATCGGTAGATTTTTAGCTGTGGTCCTGAATAAGGAATTCAGAAAGTGGCTTTAGGTCTGAGGTCTCTTGATGGTCATGTGACCACAGTCAGCTGATTTCTTTGTGTGTGAGTTGCTGGGCTGGGAGGACAGGCTGAGAAGCATGAAGTCCTGGTGTCATTTGGAAGGAAGGGTTCACATACAGCAGACGTCTGTGGGATGATAATACTTCCCTGAAGAGCTGTGCTCATTTATCGAGGCCCTGAGCTGAATGCTTCACATATGATTGCATTTAAAGTCTGCAGCACCCGAGGAGATGGGTCTCATTTTCCCTCCATGAAGAAACTGAATTCCCTGGGAGTCCAGTGGTTAGGACTCCATGCTCCCTCTGCAGGGGGCACAGGTTTGATCCTTGGTCGGGGAACTGAGATCATACAAGTCATGCAGCATTCTCAAAAAAAAAAAAAAAGAAAGAAAGAAAAGAAATGAAGATTCAGGGATATTAACTTGCCCCAGGTATTTTTTTTTTTTTTTTTATATTTATTTATTTATTTGGCTGTCTGGTCTCAGTTGTGGCATGTGGGATCTCTCTAGCTGTGGTGCACGGGCTTAGTTGCCCCGCGGCATGTAGGATCTTAGTTGCCCGACCGGGGGTTGAACTTGCATCCCCTGCACTGCAAGGTGAATTCTTAACCACTGGGCCACCAGGGAAGTCCCTGCCCCAGGTCTTGAAACTAAGAAGAATTTGAAGAGGATGACAAACCCAGGCCATCTGTTCTGAAGCTTGTGGTTCAAGGATTCTGCCAGTGCCCTTGACCAGCCTTTGGCTAGGGCATTGTGACGTATCATGGTGTGGTTTATGTGAATGAAAAATGTTGCCTTCCATATCGGCAAACAAAGAATGCTGCAGCCATCAAGCCGTCAGGATGGAGATAAAGGAGCTGCTGCCAAGCTCTAAGCCACTGCATGTGGGAGCTCAGGTTCTAAGTTGAGTTTTGAGGAAGTGGAAGCAGTGAGAGTGAAGCAGAGTGTCAGTGAAGGGGGAGGAGAAGCAGGAGAGAGAAGGGACACTTGGCCAAGAAATAGTAGTTGAAGGATCAGGAACATTAAGCTTGAAGAAGAGAAAATTTGGAGGGGCAGAGAGAAGGTAGGAGAATGTTGAAAGGAGAGAGAAAACTCTCCAGGGTTTAAAGAGAGCAGAACTCTTCTCAACGTGGTGAGGTTGACAGCACCAAGTGCTGGCGAGAGCGTGGTGAAGAAATGGAGGACCAAGGAGGGTCGCCTTCCAGGAGACGGCGAAGCTGTTTGGTGTCATTTCAGGGGGGCTCCAAAGAGCTCCGGCACCACGGTTCTTTATGTCTCAGTGTAGAAAAGAATTCAGCGAGGGACAGAGTGATGGATAAGAAGTGACATATTAGAATGGGACACTTGTGAGGTTTGCAAACAAGAGGTTGAGAAATGTGGCACCCGAAGAACTTCGGCTACAGTTTCATAATCAAAGGAAAAGTGGGGAGGGGGAGAAGAACTTGTTTGTCTGTCTTTCTTTCTTTTAAAATATCCTGGGACAGTGCCCTGTATCTTCTGACACCCTCTCTTGACTCCTGATCCTCTGTGGCCCTTTACCCAGTGGGAGGTTTCTACTTATTTAATTTTTTTTTAGCTGTGCTGGGTCTCTGTTTCTGCTTAGGCTTTTCTCAAGCAGCAGTAGCAGCGAGCAGGGGCTACTCTCTAGCTGTGGTGCGCGGGCTTCTCACTGCTGTGGCTTCTCTTGCGGAGCCCTGGCTCTAGCAGACAGTAGTTTCAGTTGTTGCAGCTCGTGAATCAATAGTTGTGGCTCGAGGGCTCTAGAGAGCTGGCCAGTAGTTGTGGTGCACAGGCTTGGTTGCCCCGTGGCATGGGGGGGATCTTCCAGGACCAGGGATCGAACCTGCATCTCCTGCATTCGCAGGCAGATTCTTAACCATTGAGCCATCAGGGAAGCCCCTTGTTTGTCTTGAGTGGACGTCATGCTTCCATCATCAGCTCCTCCTCCCGGTTGAGCAGAGCAGTTTTCTTGTCCCTACATCATCAGGCTAAGTCCACAAATTATTGTTTTTTATGCATGCAGAGAGGGTGTCCTAGGGATCACTAACTTACTGAGCTCACTGGGCAGGTTGTGGATCTCATACCACCATTATTTTATTGTTTGGGGACAAGTCCCATGCTTCTGTTGGACTGTTTTGTTGCTAAGCAAACCTGCTTTCTTGAGTAATCATTAAGTTACAGGGATCTTCCATATTTTTCTACCTACAATCCCATACTGGGATTTGGGCTTCCCTAGTGGCTCAGATGGTAGGGAATCTACCTGCAGGAGACCCGGGTTTGACTACTTAATCACCTACTTTGTCCCTTTATTCTGTCCCTATCAATGAGAGGGGAGAGCACAGGTGGAATTAAAAAATAAGGGAAAATGGGCGGGAAATAAAATAATTTCAAAGCCAGTTGGGGCTTCCCAGGTGATGCTACTGGTAAAGAACCCACCTGCCAATGCAGAAGACAGACATGAGATCAATCCCTGGGTTCGGAAGATTCCCTGGAGGAGGGCATGGCAACCTACTCCAATATTATCACCTGGAAAATCCCCATGGACAGAAGAGCCTGGCTGGCTACAGTCCATAGGGTCACAAAGAATTGGAGTTGGACACGACTGAAGTGACTTAGCACGCACATGCATGCACAAGGCCAGTTGAGGGAGTCTTGCCTGATGGTCTCTACTTGCTTTGAGAAGTAGGAAAAGAGGATTAGACAGATCTGGATTCAGATCCTGTGAGCCCAGGCAAATTTCTTATCCTTGACTTGGTCACTTTGAAACAAGGGTAAATGATAAGGGACAGTACCTTCTATAAAGATTTGTGACAATCACATGTAATAATGTCTGTATGAGGCAGAGCCTTACTTTGGCACATTGAACAATAAAAGGAGTATGAATCATTGTCAGCTATTGAGGGATTTCTCATTTGGGTACTTGATGAAGAGGGATATCATAAAGAGCAGCAGAAAATTGAAGAAGAGGAGAAAGCTTAGGGGTAAAGATAGTGAATTCTACATGGGCTGTATTGAGTTTGAGATGCCTGTAGTATCTCCAGGTATAGATGTCCAAAAGGTAATTGGGAATAATGAGAAGTCAGAGATGACAGTAAATATTTGGGAGTTTTTAGTACAAGGCTGTTTTTTTCAAAATACCTGAAGCATATTATTGTCGGTACTCAAAGATTTTAGTTGTGTATGACACTAAACAGAAACACACACACATATATTTTCCCCTCTTCAATTCTCTTTTTAATTCTTCTGGTTGTTAAGGAGAATTTTTCACTGTGGTGCTATCATGTCTTAGACACTTTTCTAATGCATGCTAATTTCTCTTTTAAATAAAAAAAATGAGGCAACCTCAGGCTCAGAGATATGTGCCTGCTGGGATTAGTAATTATAATTTTCATTGTATTTTTTGTTCTTGTCTTCTCTTTAGAGCTAATGTTACTAGTTTTCCAATTCTGTTGGTTGTTTCAGATAGTACGCTTTGAGTGTTCATAGTAGAACATTTAACAAGTTATTTGGAGGTAGGCGATTTGAGGGTTACTCAGAGGCTTAACAAGGTCGTGAAAGACTGGGGATTCTCCCAGTTATTTGATCCACCATCCTCCAAGTGTCATCAGTATCTGCCCTCTTGGTCCTAGGAAGACTGTGATAAGTACCAGGAGTCATGTCCTCACAGGACAGCATACAAATCCAGAAGGAAGGGTACCCAGGACAAAGGATTTGTCTTCAAGGACCTCATGTCATGCCTTGGAACATGGCAGCTATCTTTGACCATGACGGACAAGGCTGACATGCTGTGAGTGATAGTGTAAAAAAATAGAGAGGAATTGTGTCTTTCATGATGTCATTGATTAATTAACCTTGATATAGCCTTGAGATAATCCTTATATAGCCCTATTTGTAGAAATTTGGTCTTGTTAGACCATGAATTCTCTTGTTGCTTAAGCCACTTCAAGATGGGTTTTCTGTAACCTGCAGCTGAATGCCTTGTATCTCAGACAATTTCAGAACATTGCCCTAACCTAATAGGAATTATTCCTCCCTTCTTTTCCTTGGTTGATTGTATTTTCTCTTGAGAGTGGGTCATATTTTCCTGCTTTTCCACATGTTGCATAATTTCAGAATGTATCCTGGACATTGTGAGTGTTACATTGTGGGGACTCTGGATTCTGTTGTATTTCTCGGAGGAATGTTGATGTTTTCACCTTCGTAAGCTGTTGACTTGGACAGTAAACTGTCTCTTGGACACCAGCTAAATGTCAGTTCTGTTTTTTATTTTGTCTTGAGGCTTCTTTAAGACTACCCTATGTGTGCATGGTTCAAGAGTCAGTCAGACACTTAGAGTTTATACAGGATGTGTGTGCATGTTAAGTTGCTTTAGTTGTGTCTGACTCTTTGTGATTCTGTGGACTGTAACCTGCCAGGATCCTCCGTCCATGGGATTCTCCAGGCAAGAATACGGAAGTGAGTTGCCATGCCCTCCTCCAGGGGATATTCCTGACCCAGGGGTCAAACCTGCATCTCCTGTAACTGCAGGCAGATTCTTTACTGCTAAGCCATGGGGGAAACCCTTATACAGGCATACCGCATTTCACTGTGCTTCGAAGGTACTGTAGTTTTGTTTTGTTTTGACAAATTGAAGGTTTTCAGCAAGTTTATTGACACCATTTTTTCAAAAGCATTTGCTCACTTTGTGTCCCCAGGTCATGTTTTGGTAATTCACATTATATTTCAAATGTTTACATTTTCGTTATATTTTTTTATGGTGATTTGTGATCAGTAATCTTTGATGTTACTACTGTAATTGTGTTGGTATTTTTTAGCAATAAACTATTTTCAAATTAAGGTATGTACATTGTTTTTATAGACACAGTGCTAGCGCACACCTGATACACTACAATATAGTGTAAATGTAACTTTAAGCTGCACTGGGAAAACAAAAAAAATGAGTGATTCGCTTTATTGGATATTTGCTTTCGTGCGGTGGTCTAGCATCAAGCCCACAGTATCTCTGAGGTCTGCCTGTACTCAGGAGTTGAGGCTTCTCCCTGAGCTTGCTCTCTTCCTGGATTCTCTCCGCACTTTCCAGTAGCTGTGGTTGACCTGCAATCTGTCCTCTGGCTCTGCAAGTCAGGAGGACTTAAGGTTTTATGCTGGAGTCTTAGCTGCCATTTGGTGCTGACTGAAGCCTGTTCTCAGGGTAAAAGCTGCAAAATGGCTATTCTGCTCTTCCAAAGCTCAGCTCCCTCCCTCCAGAATCTGCCTTATGTTCATTCTTCAGTACTTTCAAGTTAAAAAAAAAATTTTTTTTTTTTTTGTCCAGAGTTAAACTTGTCATTTGTAGGAAATTTGGGTTTAATTGGAGTTTGTTCGACTGTACCAGAAACAAAAGCCTTTTTTCTGTCTAACATATGAGAAAATGGATGCCCAGAGAGGTTAAGCCACTTCCTCAACATCACAGAACTGGTGAGTAAGCGTCAGGGCCGGGCTGCTGCACCCTGTGTCCAAGCTCTGTCCCAGGGATCTGGCTGCAGATTTGCGCCTCGGAATAGTCCGCCAGTTTGGGCTCAGTTTCATTTTGGCATGGCAGGTGTCCGCCCTGTGAGTGGAGCTGCCGTAGCCACAAAGCTGAGCTGAGCAGTTTCTTGGCAGCCTTGGGACAGTTTTCTCCTCTTTCAATCAGGATCTCTGGATGGGCTTCTTGAAAGACTTGGAATCAGCAGGCAATTTTGTAGGCAGAGTCTTGGATAGAAACTTAGCAGCACCAATAAGATGCCTCCTTATTATTTTGTTGGCAATTATTTTACTGAAGTAAGCCAGTAGTAAGTTGTGGTTAGAAGAGAGGAAGTTCAGAGTTCAGTAAGTTTTTTTTTTTTCAAACATAAAAGAGGAAGTGACTGTTCTTATTTTTGTACCAGTCTTGTCACTAATGGATATGGATTAAAATCTTAGCTAAGCTAAGGTCAAGCTTTGAACATTTGTTTTAAGGGTCTGCTTTAAAACCACTAGCATGATGTTTCTAACTTTTAAACAACCCCGAAGAATCCACGTGAAATCTTGTGATTTTATGTCCTTTACTGTTACTGTAGGAATGAAAAAAGCCCCCTCCAAAATGGTCATTTCCAGTTCTCTTTCTCAACCTTTCTCTCTGCTCAGTGATCTGTGTCACCCTCAGGTACTATGCTTCAGGCTGCTTGCTATATTTCTGGAAGTATCTCCACCTTCAAGATTTATAAAGAAGTCTTATTGAGCACCTACTGTATGCCAGATTGGGGAAACAGTGGTGAACAAGACAAGGGACTTCCCTGGTGGTCTGATGGTTAAGACTCCGCGTCCGCTGTAGCGGGGCGCAGGTTAAATCCCTGGTTGGGGAACTTAAGATCCCACATGCCGTTCAGTGCGTCCAACCAAACTGAACCAAAAAACCCCCTAAAAACTGGTGAACAAGGCTGAAAAAGTCCTTGCTCCTCATGTAACTTGCATTTTTCTTATTTGTAAACAAGCAAATAAGGAAGAAAAGAGATCATTACATTATATTATGATAAGCGCTGGGAAAGAGAAAAACAGATTTCTTAAAGCAGAAACCTATTTTGGGGTGCTGTGATCAAATGGGAAACAAAAGAGAGACCCTTCTTTTCCATTTCCCCACCCTTTAGGCCCTTTAGTGGAGATAGGATAGTTCTTATCCCATGAAATCTTACAATGCAAGAAACCGTGGTGGAATGTGCTGCTGCCGCTGCTTTTTTTTTTTTTTAGCCATGCAGCACGTGGAGGCTTAGTCCCTGAGCAGGGATTGAAGTCATGCTCCCTGCAGTGGAGTCTTAACCAGGGGGCCACCAGGGAAGCCCCTGCATGTGCTGCTGGAGCTGGTTCCTGCGTCTCAACTGATGCCTCTGGGATGGTTGGTTACTCCCTTCCATTGTCGTAGGGCTTACCCTTCATACTTGTCACCTCTTCATGCCAGATAGAGCTGAGTGAAGGTTCTGGAATAGTAGACATAAGCCCAGAAGATGGAAAGCTCTGGATGTCATGCTGAAGAATCTGCCTTTTAAACTTGGTCTTTTAACAAAAAAATTGGTTTATTTAATTGGAGGCTAATTACTTTACACTATTGTAGTGGTTTTTGCCATACAAAGACTTGGTCTCGACTCTGCATCCCCCTCTTTCAGGGTTCAGAACCTTTGCCTCACTGTACTGCCCCCAGGCTCTGTGGCTTTCCGAATTCTATCCCTTTCTCTTATTCTCCATTCCTAAAGCATCCATCCCATCTGCTTTTCTTTTTCACACCTGAGTACAAGTAGATAAGAGCAGCAGTTGTTAACTCTATTGATTGTAAACTGCCTGTATTAAAAATGTTAATTATCACCCCTGGGAAGGGATTAAGCCTGTAGGCCTTCGGCAATTAACAGAGCACAAAACCAGGTGTGCCTTGGCCTCCTGTTTCTCAGAGTAAAAGGAAAGTGTCGGGGGAGACAGAGGTCTCAGTCATGTGGTAATAATTATGGCTGTATTTATCCCCGTAAGCATAGCTCTTCTGTCGATTATGGAATCGGCCAGACTTTGTGACCCACCATGGGTGATGCAGTGAGATCGTCCTGTTGTGTTAAAGGAAAAAATTAAATTCATAAAAAATACTTAAGTATCTGCCTGCCAATGCAGGAGACGCATGTTCCATCCCTGGGTCGGAAAGATCCCCTGGATAAGGAAATGGCAACCCACTTCAGTATTCTTGCCTGGGAAATTCCATGGACAGAGGAGCCTGGTGGGCTACAGTCCAGGGGGTTGCAAAGAGTTGGACATGACTGAGCTTGTAAACAACAAGAGCAACACCTCATTAAAATCAATTAACTATCATAAGACATTGTATTAAAGATCTTTTGGGCATTTTTGACATCCCAGTCGAGGTACTCTGTCCCTTTCCCAGAGGTTGCATAATTGGTGTCTCTTTTTAGAACCTTTTCTCTGTTCATATTTGTATCCATACTGATTATGTGATAGTGTGTGTGTGTGTGTGTGTGTGTGTGTGTGTGTCTTGCTAAATGATGTCATATATCACTCATCACCTTGGAACTTGATTTTTCACGTCGCAGAGTCTTGAAGAGCAGTCTCTGTTGTTACGCTTTTAACTACGTACTCCCTACTACTCTATTCCCATTTTTTTCCAGCACCTGAGAGTGGGCTCTTGTCTAACGCTTGGAAATGAATTGTCCGAGGAGACACGTGCTTACAAAGCAGGAAACGCTGGGAAGGGGCACCTGGGTGGAGAGCAGGAGAGTAAGGGAACCCCGGAGGACTACTGTGCCACGTGGCTTGCAGGCTCAGGTTTTATGGTAATGAGATTAGTTTCCGGATTGTCTCTGGCCGATTGTTCTGACCCAGGGTCCTTCCTGGTGGCATGAGCATCGCTTGGCCAAGATGGATTCCAGTGAGGAGGATTCTGGAAGGTTGGTGGGACATATAGACTGGCATCTCCTCTCTCCTTTTGGTTTTTCCCGAATTCTTCCAGTTAGTGGTAGCTTATTGTTCTGCATTCCTTACCAGGACCTCCTGTTGTTAAGATAACTCATGCAAGTGGTTACTATGGTGCCTGGCCAGGGCCGGCAGTGTCAGTGTTTCCCCTAACGGTGTCTGTTATACACACTACTACAATCAGCATCCTTGTTCACGTCCACAGACATACACGTGTTTCTCTAGTTCCTGAGAAGTCACATGGCATGGGGTGTACACGATTCAGATTTTAACAGACGTCCTCCAAGGTGACTGGTGCTACTCCCCCAAGCAATGTGTGTTTCTCATCGTAACGTGGTCAGGCTGATCTTGGGTGGCCTTGGCCTTCTGCGGCTTGAAGCAGGATTTTGGTTCCTGGCCAGAAATTGAAGTCAGGCAGTGGCAGTAAGAGCACTGAATCCTAGCCACTAGATTAGTGGCCAGTGGCAAGGCCCTGGCTCTTCGCGTTGTAGAAATGAATTCCCACAAAGAAAGTAGTGAAACAAAGAGTTTATTCGGAGGAAAAAGAATATGTGTGGATAGGCACACACAGGGGAGCTCAGAGAGGGACTCGAAAACTTGTGGTAGATTAAATGACTTATATGGAGCATGTCTTCTGGGTTTCCTTTGATCAGTCATCTTGCTTTGTCTGGTTATGAGTCTGTATTTGGTTTAATTCAGGATCCTGCTCTGTGAGCACATACATCTCTTAGCCAAGATGGATTCTAGCAAATAGGCTGGAATCACTTAGCATCACTCCCTTTTTGACCTCCCTGGAGTCTTTCTGCACATGTATAGTCTTGGAAGGTCTCCTTGACCTTGAGAATGAGAAATATGTGGCCTCTGTCTTTTATCTGGGCAGGCCTCAGCCTCTCCTATTATATTTCATCTCAGTGTCTGTCCGCAGGGGACAAACTCCAGCTGCTCAGCCTGGAGCCCATCTATCTCCTGCCTCAAAACTTTAACATTTTTGCCAATCTGAAGGGAGAAAAAGTGGGACATTTAATTTTAATAGGCATTTTCTTGAAACTAATGAGGTTTCTTTTTATGTATTTCTTCGACAGTTGCATTTCATCTTCTGTAAATGCTCCCCTTTTACATTTTCTTGTTACTTTGTAGGAATTTTTTACTTCAGTCTACTAAACACCAGTCATTCACTCATGTTGACGGAAAGAAAATGCAGATCTTAAGAGCTGTGAGGGCTTCCCTGGTGGCGGGGAGTCTGCCTACCAATGCAAGAAACATAGGTTTAGTCCCTGATCTGGGAGGATCCCACATCCTGTGGAGCAGCTAAGCCTGTGTATCCCAACTACTGAGTCCATACTCTAGAGCCCGGGGGCTGCAACTATGGAGCCCCTGTGCCCCAACTATTGAAGCCTGAGCACCCTAGAACCAGTGCTCCACAGCAAGAAGCCACTGCAGTGAGAAGCCTGGCACTGCAACTAGAGAGTGGCCAGCCCGCACTCGCTGCAACTCGAGAGAAGCCCGTGTTTAGCAATGGAGACCCAGCACAGCCAACAAACAGAAACCAAAACCAGTCAGCAACATGGAAAAACAAAAAGAGTTGTGAATTTAAGTTTTACTCGGGGACCTTTCTGAGGACTCTAGCCTGGGAGACAGTCTCTAGGCAGCTCTGAGGGACCAGCTCTGCAGAGATGGGGGAGAAGCCAGTGTATGTATGATATCTGACAGGGGGGTGTATGTGTCATGCATACATCTCAGTAAAAGATTACTGTAGTCACAAGGAACAGATATCCCAAGTTAATGATTTTAATGCTTTACTATTTATGAGCAGCAGCAAGATTCTGGATTCATTAAAATTCTTCCTGAGATACATATTTGACTATCAAGGGGGCCTGTTTTCCCAAGGCTGAGTGCCCTGTCTTGTCTCTCATCTGAATTCCCCTCTGGGTGCTCTGCTGGTCAGCAGCTGCAATGGCTGATGACTCCATCCTTGTGGAACTGGTTGGTGAGCCACATTCTTTGTTTTACACTAGTTATTTGTGTCTGTGTTTGCGCCGGTCTATTTTCATCAAATCCTGAGTCCTGTCGCTCTAATATCTGAAGTGACAGACTCCCTTATCTTGATTTGGCTCTTAAAGCCTAATAGTGTTTCCAAGCAATCCATAATTCCCACTTTAAAGGTGAGAAAACCGAGGCTCCGAGAGTATATGGGATTAACTCAGAGCCTGAGCTGGTGCAGACACGAGGAAACTTTGAAAGCTTGAGTAGACCTAGAAATAGATTAGACTGGGAATTCCCTGGTTGTCCAGTGGTCTGGAGTCAGAACTTTCACTGCCATGACCCAGGTTCCATCCCTGGTTGGGGAACTAAGGCCCCACAAGGTGTGGGGCGTGGCCAAAAAAGAAAAAAGAGAAATCGACCAAACTGCTGTGAACCACAGGGAAATGATCATCTCTGACCTTTCACTATTACCCAGACACTTCCACTTAGTTGTCTTGAGAGAAAAGTCTGTTTAATTATTCATCTCTTTTCCAAGTAATTGGTGACATGTTCTCCAGCTGGGAGATGGAATACACTTTATTGCTAAAATCATCCACTACACATATGACAGACATTCCAGCCCCAAAGGAGAGTAAAAGAAGATTCTCTCGCTGGGGGTCTGTCTTTCGAGGGTCTCCTTGTATGCTGACAGCAGCCTTTTGCTAAAATGCCTTGTGAACAGAAGGCTGGGGATGCCAATGTTGCCATTCATGGCCCATATCCATTTATCACTTTCAGAAATGACTTTTGTATCTTTTACTTCTACAGGTTCACAAAACGAATTGAAAGTCCTTTATAGTTAGAGACAAGGTCAGGGCATGTCTGCAGGGTTTCTAGGGAGCAGAGCACTATCCCGTGTCACAAAGTGGGAAACAAAAATTGAACTTGGACTTCTCCAACTGGTGTAAGCGAGGACCTCCCTATACTGGATGTGAGATGTTGATTTGAAATACTTAATGATACTTCGGGATGTGTACCAGCTTTTTAAGAGTTTCTATCTGAGTATTTATTTGGACCAGGCACAGTAATAAGCCATACGTATGACTTACCTCATTTAAGTTTCATGGTAACCTATGACTAAAATAGTTCTGTTTGTTGTTGTTCATTTGCTCACTTGTGTCCAACTTTTTGCGACCCAGTGGATTGCAGTACTCCAGGCTTCCCTGTCCTTCACCATCTCCCAGAGTCTGCTCAAACTCATGTCTGTTGAGTCGGTGATTCAACCATTTCATCCCCTGTCGTCCCCTTTGCTTCCTGTCTTCAGTCTTTCCCAGTATCAGGGTCTTTTCCAGTGAGTTGGTTCTTTACATCAGGTGGCCAAAGTATTGGAGCTTCAGCTTCAGCATCAGTCCTTCAAATGATTATCCAGGATTGATTTCCTTTAGGATTGACTGGTTTGATCTCCTTGCACCCCAAGGGACTCTCAAGAGTCTTCTCCAGCACCACAGTTCAGAAACATCAATTCTTTGGGACTCAGCTTTCTTTATGGTCCAGCTCTCACATCCGTGCATGACTATTGGAAAAACTATAGCTTTGACTATACAACCCTTTGTCAACAAAGTGATATCTCATTTTTAATACACTGTCTAGATTTGTCATAGCTTTTCTTCCAAGGAGCCAGTGTCTTTTAATTTCATAGCTGCGGTCACTGTCTGCAGTGAATTTAGAGCTCAAGAAAATAAAGTTTGCCACTGTTTCCATTATTTCCCCTTCTATTTGCCATGAAGTGATGGGATCGGATGCCATGATCTTAGTTTTCTGAATATTGACTTTTAAGCCAACTTTTTCACTCTCCTCTTTCACCCTCATCAAAAGGCTCTTTAATTCCTCTTCTCTTTTAACCATTAGGGTGGTGTCATCTGCATATATGGGGTTATTGATATTTCTCCTGGCAGTCTTGATTCCAACTTGTGCTTCATCCAACCCACCATTTCACACAATGTACTCTGCATATAAGTTAAATAAGCAAGGTGACCATATACAGCCTTGACGTACTTATTCCTTTCCCAACTTTGAACCAGTCTGTTGTTCCGTTGTCCCATTTTATGAATAATTTGAGGCTCAGTTATTTAACTTCCTCAAGGTCATATACAAATAAGTAACAGCTATGATTTCAATTCTAAAATATATGTTTTTTTTTTTTAATTTATTTATTATTTTTTGGCTGCACTGGGTCTTCGTTGCTGTGTGTGAGCTTTCTCTAGCTGTCATGAACGGGGCTACTCTCTAGTTGCCATTTGCAGGCTTCCCCTTGCAGTGGCTTCGTTTGTTGCAGAGCACGGGCTCTAGGGCATGTGGGCTTCAGTAGTTTTGGCGCATGGGCTCAGTAGTTGTTCCCTGGTTGCTCTGAGGCATGCGGAATCTTCCTGGACTAGGGATCGAATCCTGTCCCCTGCATTGCGAGGCGGATTCTTTACCACTGGGCCACCAGGGAAGTCCCCAAATGTATGCTTTTAATCATGACACTAATATTACAATGTCAATTACATAACCATTTCCTCTACATTTTTTTCTTTAGTTCTGAAAAGGGTAAGTGTTTCTCCAGGAAAATTTTCATAAGGTGTTGACATGAGTGACATGGACGAGACTGTGGCCAGCTTAGGAGGGGAGTACATTCATCTCACATGAACATTCACGGGCTTTATTTTTAACTGGTTACAGATCTCGGACTAAAGTTTGAATGCAGCTTGTCTACCAAGCTCTTTATTTTGTCTACCAAGCTCTTTATTTTGGTTTGAGCTGTTCTGAATGAATCTCAGAAGGGGAAGGGAATTCATATTTATTGAGCTTGACTCTGAAGTAGGTATTCTCGTCTCAAAAATGGAGAAGTCAAAGTGAGGTGACTTGCCCAAGGTCATTATGATGGATTATATTATTGAATCAATTATTTGCTTTCTACCTATAAGAGGATTATATATTCTCACCCATTGCTTTGTGATAACATAGTATCTGCCTACAGGAGGAATGAACTTTCCCATTCTGTTAATGTGAGATGTGGCCATGTGATACCAATTGGCCAGTGTAATTGAGCAGCCGTGATATACTGTATAACTAAGTAGAAGCTTCCAGAGTCACTGCAGGATTTGGCCCTTGCTCTTTTCCCCTGTGCCTCGGGACCAAGCGAGGACTGTTTCTTCAGCTTCAGTTCAGTTCAGTTCAGTTGCTCAGTCGTGTCCTGCTCTTTGCGACCCCGTGAATCACAGCACGCCGGGCCTCCCTTTCCATCACCAACTCCCGGAGTTCACTCAGATTCACATCCATCGAGTCGGTTATGCCATCCAGCCATCTCATCCTCTGTCGTCCCCTTCTCCTCCTGTCCCTAATCCCTCCCAGAATCAAAGTCTTTTCCAATGAGTCAACTCTTCACATGAGGTGGCCAAAGTACTGGAGTTTCAGCTTTAGCATCATTCCTTCCAAAGAAATCCCAGGGCTGATCTCCTTCAGAATGGACTGGTTGGATCTCCTTGCAGTCCAAGGGACTCTCAAGAGTCTTCTCCAACACCACAGTTCAAAAGCATCAATTCTTCGGTGCTCAGCCTTCCTGGCATATAAAAGACACATGGAGTTGGGGGGGAAGTGGGAGGGAGTTTCAAGAAGGATGGTGTGTGTGTATGTGTGTGTGTATGCACTTATAACTGATTCACGTTATACAGCAGAAACCAACACAAAATTATAAAGCATTTATCCTCCAATTAAAAACTAAAAGAGAAAGCGAGAAAGAAGACACGCGAAGCAAAGCCACACAGCCACAGGCAATTGCAATGACATGTAGCATGAGCAAGAACTATGCTTTGCATATTGTAAACCCCCACTGGAATTTGAGGTTGCTTGTCATTGCAGTCTTACCTAGCAAAAGCTGACTAATACAGTTGTGTAGCTGGTAACTTGGCTAAGTTGGAATTTGAGCCAGCTTGAATACCAAATTCTATCAATTCCATCAATGTTCTTTTCTTATTTCAGTTTTCCCTAGTATTCTGCTTTAACAGTATTTGCTGTGTGCACTGTGTCCTTTAAAAAAATGTCTTTTTAATGGTCTGCTTTTTCATGTAACACATTCATTTCAAAGAAACTTTATCACTATATAAATGGAAAAACAATATCACCCATAAAGAATTAGTAACTATAAAAAATGAACACAATTAAAAATATTATGAAATTCTCTCAAGATACTGTTGGCTGACAAGGATCTGAATTTGAAACATCCCCTCAACTTTGTTCCAAAAGGGAGTTTAGCGGATATTAAAGTGGTGTTCAAAATATACAAGCACCAAACAGAGACTTTCTCTTTTGACAGAATCATGAGGATTGCAAATAATTTAAAAGGGAACAATTCCCAGTTATTACAGTTTGCTGTGATTGAATGCCATGTCTATGTTCCACCTAAAATTCTCTCACATATGGCCAGTGAGTGATGCGTGCCTCCTCACATGGGGAGTTTCCCTCCCTTTTGTTTATATGTTAATGATTGTAGACTTCTACAGCACAGATGTGCTATGTTCATGTGACAGGTCCTCTCTAATGTGCTTTGTGTATTTACCCCATTATCAGATGAGGAAACAAAGGTGGGAGAGGTTTAGCCACAGCCTAGCAAGAGGCATGCATGATCACTTGCTCAGTCACGTCTGACTCTTTGTGATTCTTTGGACTCTAGCAAGCCAGGCTTCTTTTTTCATGGGATTTTCCAGGCAAGAAGTGGGTTGTTACTTCCTTCTCCAGAGGATCTTCCTGACCCAGGGATCGAACCCACATCTCCTGTGTGTCCTGCATTGGCAGGTGAATTCTTTACCGCTGAGCCACCTGGGAAGCCCCTAGCAAGAGGCAGGCTGGGATTTAAAGCCAGGTGTGTCTGGTTCTCACTGCTCACTGGGGAGTTTCAATGAATGAAGCCACTGGGTGTTGCTGTTTCCTGATGTCAGAGCAGCCGCTGCTCCGGGGCATCAGCCTGGGCCCTGGCTGGGTCTCCCTGCAGGAGTGTTCGCTGATCTGGACCCTGGCCAGGCTGCCAAGCACAGCCACAGAGCAGGCTGTCATGGGCTGTGTCCAGCTGTTCCTGCAGTACCCTGTGCTTTCCTCTGTCCAGGCATCACTTTAGTGTTCAGTTCAGTTCAGTCGCTCAGTTGTGTCCGACTCTTTGCAACCCTCTGGACTGTAGCATGCCAGGCCTCCCTGTCCAAGAGTGTTCGCTGATCTGGACCCTGGCCAGGCTGCCAAGCACAGCCACAGAGCAGGCTGTCATGAGCTGTGTCCAGCTGTTCCTGCAGTACCCTGTGCTTTCCTCTGTCCAGGCATCACTTTGGTGTTCAGTTCAGTTCAGTTCAGTCGCTCAGTTGTGTCCGACTCTTTGCAACCCTCTGGACTGTAGCATGCCAGGCCTCCCTGTCCATCACCAACTCCCAGAGCCTACTCACACTCATGTCCATAGAGTTGGTGATGCCATCCAACCATCTCATTCTCTGTCATCCCCTTCTCCTCCTGCCATACACCTTGGTGTATGAACTAGCTATTTCTTTATTACACACTACCCCCAAACTGCATGGAAGTGGGCATTCTGCAGACTTTGGCTGGGCTCACTTGTGTGTCTGTGGTCAGCTGTTAGGTTACCTGGGGCCTGGAAGGCCTAGGATGGCTCCCCTCACTGGGATGTGTGTTTATTGGAGCAGAAGAGAGACTGGATGCTGTGTGTCTCCCCATCCACCGGGCTACTCAGGCTGGTTCATGGGCTGTTGGGCAAGGTTCCAGGGTCCTAAGAGCACAAGCATGCGAGGCCTCTTGAGAAATGCTTCCCTTCTGCTGCTGCTGCTGCACAGAAACCAGTCATGGGCCATTCTGGACTTGGGAAGTGGGGCATGGAGGAGAGGAGCCATCAAGCCACACTGCAGGGATCGTGGACACAGGGAGGGATGTGGACCCGGCTGCCTTTGCAGCTACTGTATTTGCTCCTTCACTAGCCTCTGAGTCTCATGAACTCAGGCTGTGGAGCAGGGTCACCTCTCTCTCCATATGCTCGGCTGCCCAAAGGGTAGAATGAATTGTGCACCAGCCACCGTGCCCTCTCCTGTTCCTGGAGTCCACCACGCTTGTCCCCATCTCGGTGCCTCTCTGACTCCCCTTTGGACTCGGGTGGCTTCTCATCATCTCCATCTCAGCTCAGTCATCACCTCTCTGAGAAGCCTTCTCCACCTACACTCCCTAAGTGTCCCTTTCAACACTCTCATCACACCACCCCCTGTTTTTCCTTCCGTGGCATCTATAGCCATGTAGAATTGTGCAGGAAGGGGGACCCCTTCCAGCGCCCAAAAGGGGGCTCTTGTCTAACACTTGGGAGTGAATTGTCTAAGAAGACACACGTGCTGACAAAGCAAGAGACTTTATTGGGAAGGGGCGCCCAGGTGGAGAGCAGCAGGGTAAGGGAGCCCAGGGGCACTGCTCTGCTGCGTGGCTCGCAGTCTCGCCTTTTAGGGTGATGGGGTTCGTTTCTGGGTTGTCCCTGGCCAATCATTCTGACTCGGGGTCCTTCCTGGTGGCGCCAAGATGTTCCAGTGAGAGGATTCTGGGAGATTTGTAGGCCATGTGGACTCGTGTTTCCACTCTCCTTTTGACTTTTCCCGAATTCGTCCGGTCAGTGGGAGCTTGTTAGTTCTGCCTTCCTTACCAGGACCGCCTGTCGTAAGATAACTCATGAAAGGGGTTACTGTCTTTCCTGGTCAGGGTGGGCAGTTTCAGACTTTGGTTCCCCTAATAGAATCATTTGTACCTCTCTCTCTTCTAGAAAGTAAGCTTTGGAAGATCAGGGCTCTAGCCTGTCTTGTTCTCTGTTAATTTTCCAGCTCCTAGAACAGAAGCTGGTACAAAACACAGATTGGTCCAGAGGATGCTATCTCAGTGCCGGATGGCTTCCCCATGGCTCTGCTGGTGTCTGAAGACCCTGTCCAGCAGCCACTCTGACTGCAGGAAGTAATCCTTTGCCGGCCAGCTTAGCAGGGAGGACTGGCAGGGTTCCCCTGACCGCGCCTTCCAGGTGGCTGCTTTCCTCCAAGTCCATGTGGCCTCTGTGTGTCTCAGGCAGGGCTTTTTGGGTCACAAGTGATGGAAATTCACTCATGCAGCTTGAGGCCAAGAGGTAGGATAGTTCATAGCTAAATGCAAGGTCTCTGGAGCTACATTGTTTGGATTCGATTCTGGTTCTGCCACTTCCTAGCCGGATGCTCTACGGGGAGTTACTTAAGCTCTCTGTGCCTCAGTTTCCTCACCTACAAACAAGGGAGGGGGAGGAAAGGGAAACAGCTGCCTCAGGGTTTTCAGGAAAATTAAATGAGTTCATATATGTAGAGTATTTACTGCTGAGCCGATGGGAAGGATCCCTGAATTGAGCCGCTGTAGCTGTCCTTACGATTAGCATTGGAGGCTTTCCTGTGTGATCAAAGGGCAGGAAGTTCAGCTAGGCTTCAGGAGTGACTGGATGGAGGAACTGGAAAACCGACCGTCGGAAACTGTGCTCTTTCAGTGTCTCTATCTCTGGTTGCTGAGTTCTTTGTTCCCACTTGTCTCGCTTGTTCTCCTTTCTCTGGCTTTCTCAGCCTGTGTTTATCCTGGGTCAGCCATGGTCTTTCTGACCATACTCACACTATTTTCCACCTGGGACAGATAGCATCTCTTAGGTCTAGTTCTAAGTTTCTGGGATAATCTGATGGCCCATCTTTCGGTCAGGGGCCCTACACTCAGGCCATTTAGCTGTGTGTGTGTGTGTGTGTGTGGGTAGGGGATATGGATATGGAAGACACTCTAGCTGGAATCCTGCCCCTATAAGTTTCAGAGCAGTCTTCCAGGGATTTGCAGAGACCCAAAAGATGTCAGCAATATATCTACTTTAAGGCTTCTCTTCTGCCTGCTTGTTGAGGCTCTCAAACATATAGTCCCACTCAGTCTCATCAAAATTATTATTTTTAAATATTCCCCAGCACTCTTACCTCTAATTATACTAGACTCCTCTTGTCTTCTTCCTCTGTGAATCACTTGGTCATTTCCCAATCTTATATTTGGCTGTCATGAATATGGAAACGTCACATAGTCTCTTAATTTCAAGGTTGGGTGGGGAAACTGCTCTTCTAAGCCTCTAACAAATAGACACCCACACCCACATATTCGTGTACTTACTAAAATAGTATTAGGCTAAACATTCAGTTCCACAAGTTTCTGAGATATTGAAAGGAATGGGCAGCCTATGTGAGAATTTCATTGTATGCCTGAACTAAGGGTTCTTGAACTTGTCCTTAAATTTCCAGCTTGTCCGTGTACTTTATAAATAATGGATTCTGAAATCCTGTGTAACACTTCAGCAAGAGTCTGTCTCTCCCTGAACAGAGATGAACCATGATATCTCACCAAGCTCCGGGAGTTGGTGAAGGACAGGGAAGCCGGGCATGCTGCAGTCCATGGGGTCGCAAAGAGTCAGACACGACTGAGTGACTCAACTGAACTGATGACATGTCATGTTATAGATTGGGATTCACAAATTCAGATTCCTGCAGGAGCCTGGGCAGATAACTTAATTGCAGGAAACATCCTAGATTTAAGAAATACCTGTATATTAAACCATAAGAGTTTTCTTCACTTATCCAAAGAGGTATATAATTTTTTGTAACATGCGCTTTTTTTTGAGTACAAGCTATATTTTTGCTCATTTTAAAAGATATGGGTACAGAAGAATGATTTCTTTTAAGTGCACCATAGGGAAAGTAGCCATCCAAGTGTAATGAGAGGTCTTGGTGACAAACTGACACGTCTTGGTAATGGGGAGACCACAGGGAGTGGTGGGGACTATGGCAAAATAAAGGGAGATTGCCCCATCTCCAGGGAGTGGCCCCGTGACTCAGGCCTGCTGCTGCCAGCGTGGGAGCACTGGCCTAGCCCTACCAGGGTTTTTTTTTTTTTTTTTCCAGCAGAAATAGGAAATCAGAATATTTATGGGAAATCTTCTAATTTAGGAGTGAAGTGAAGTGAAGTGAAGTCGCTCAGTGGTGTCCGACTCTTTGCGACCCCATGGACTGCAGCCTACAAGGCTCCTCCGTCCATGGGATTTTCCAGGCTAGAGTACTGGAGTGGGGTGCCATTTCTTTCTCCATTTCTTTAGGAGTACTGATCATTTATTTACTTTTTTAAAACTTAAAAATAGTTCTCAGCCCAAACAATATGGGGGCCACCAATTAGTAATCACTGATGTAGATAATATACTTCAATGAGTCTAAAATCGTTAACTATTTTTTTTGGCAGCCCTCTCATACTGCTGACTCACTAGCTTTTTGTCTGATGAAATCCTTCAGTGATTCAAAAGTGCTTAATCTAAAATCCGCTTAATCCAAGTTGCATTCCTGGACTCAGAAATTGGGTTTCTGGACCTTCTGTTTGCTTGTGCTAAGTCCATCCTGTTACGTGTGCTTAAGATGCTACTTCTGAAAAGAAAAAATGATGGTACTTCTATCTTCCCACTCATTTGATTCTTTCTTCAAGTTTTATCATAAAAATGGTGAGAGAGACAGAACTGAGGACCAGCAGCCGGTGTCCCCCTTTAGCAGAGCTTGGCTGTTGGTCCTAAATATGTTTTGCTTTGCTGGGATCCAGGGCAGGCTGCCCTTAAATGTACCTCAATGGTATACTGATTATTTTGAATTAAAGTTACTTCAGAAATAACCAACGCTGCTCTGACCCTTTTCTCTGTCTCTGTGAAGGCAGGACACGAATCTCTCATGTGTAAGGGGCCTCCCTGCCTCTGGAGGTGGAAGACACTCAGTTGTATCACCAGATATGGGACTTCAACCTGAGCGCTTAAATAAACAAACTTTGTTACTTCTTTAATTTGCTGCTCTAAGAGCCCAAACTCTATTTATATTCTTCACTCATCGAACATCCAAAAACCTAAGTTTCTTTGTCCTGTCAGCTGCTCACAAATTTATTGTTTCTTGGCCTATGAAAGCTGCCTGCTTTGACCACTTCTTAGGTCCCATTTCTAGGAGACCTCTGTGTGCATGAATAAAATTTGTTTCTTTTTTCTCCTGTTAATCTGTCCTGTGTCTTTTTTTTTTTTTTTTTGGCTGAACCATGCAGCATGTCGAGTCTTAGTTCCCGGACCAGGGATTGAACCTGTGCCCCCTGCACTGGGAATATGGAGTCCTAACCACTGGAGCATCAGGGAAGCCCCTTGTGTCAGTTTTATTGTTAGTTCAGCCGCAAGAACTCCAGAGAGATGCTGGGGGGGGAGGGGGACGGATGTGGAATTTCCCTTTCCCGGACAGCTTCAACTAAAAAGAGATAAAATATTAAAAAACTAGCGAGCTGTATTTAAGAACAGAATTTCACAATAAAATACGTGTATTTAGGCCCCTTTTGAAAGACTGGAATAACTGGCAGCTCATCAGACAGCAGGGCCTCATCCAGGGTGGTCGACTCCTTTGGCTGGACGTGGCTCCTCCAGTCCCTCTGTTGGCTGCACTTTTTTGTGACCAGGCTGTCCCTGTAGGCATTACGTTTGTTACTCTTGTAGTGGTCTCCCCCCAGGTTGACATAGATTCACTGACTCATTCATTCGTGCATGCATGCGTGGAAGCCTGCTCTATGTGGCAGGCAGGCATAGCATTCACTGGAGGAGACACAGAGGTGGCCAAGACAGGTGCCATCCCTCTATTCGAGGATCCCACAGTCTACTGGGGAAGCTAGATACGAAGAGATGATGTCAGTCATTTCCTTAAAAGTGCCACAAAGGCAAATTGTGTTCGGGTGCCCCTTGACTTAGATGTTTAGCTTGTTCATTAATCCACCAGAGTGTCTGAGAAGACTGGGCACATTTTTCGCACTTTCCCAACAGACCGTCACGAGTGACCTTGAGGAAGGTTTTGCTCAAGTCCAGAGACAAATCCCATATCATACTTTCCTCATCTACCAGATTAGCACCGATCCTAGAACAAAGCAAAAACACAAAAAGTAAATGAAGTGGTCTGATATGTCTCACATCTCATTCTCCTTATGTGGGCTCTTTTGTCTACACAATCCACTGTTTCCTTTTCTGAAAAACAAAATGACACTGGTGTACCTTTTAGTGTTGTTATTTTTTTTATTGTTGTTCTCCAGGATTCTTTGGGGGTCCAAGGCAGTGGTTTGGAGATCTCCTTTGTGAGATCTGTTGGGACCCAGGTATGAAATTCATCTGGGCCCCCCATACTGGGAGCATATAAGAGCATTGGATTTGTTTTAAAGATGTGTTTGCTCTGCTTTCTCCCTTCAGAGTACCATCACTCAGAACAAGTAGGGAATGTGATTTGTGCTGGAATTTCCTTTTATTTTGAGGTCTGGGTCTAAGGGAAGAGTGGATGGGAAAAAGGTTATCCCTTGAAATTCCTGTCTTGGTTAGGATCCTTGGTTGCAAATAGCATAAACTGACTTTAAGTTAAGCAGAAATGAACTTATTAGCGGGACGTGAGAGAAATTAGCTATGTGAAGGAAAAGATGAAGACTTGGACTTTGGAAAGATCTGGAACTAGAGATGTTCTGGGGATGCAGAAAGCAGGATTTAACGGTTCATTCCTTGAAGACACCATAGGCAGGATGAATAACTTTGTTCAAGACGCAAAATCCAGGGAGTGAGCTTCTGATTGGCTTACCTTGAGTCACATGACCATCTCAGAATTGCTGACCCCACCAAGACCCCATGTAATACTACTGCTCAAGGAGAACCAAGGAGAGTGGATCTCAGGTGGGTGAACCTTGTGGATGTTCCCTGGAGTCTTCTTCCCTCAACCTAAAACCACTATTGACTCACTGTTGAGCTCATCACCAGTGGTGTGCCATACCATCAAAGCTTCTTTCTGAGTATTTGTCTGGTTCACTAGATTGTCCTATTTGACTCAGGTCAAGAGTGCTAGTTTTTCTGGGTGGGGCTTTAGTTCTCATTTATTTCATTTTAGTCTTCAAACTAAGAATCTGTATAAGTGATAAAGGAAAAATGCCTCCATAGTCCTTCGTGTTGCCGGAGTCCTATCTAAATATCTTGGCGATACCCACTCACTTAAGACCGACAGTACTATGAAGTACAGTCAGTTCTTGCTAATTGTGATTGGTAGTTTCCATGAAGTTGCTGCAAATGCTGAATTAGTGAATATGGAACCATTGCTCCTAGGGGAATTATGGGGTCAGGTTCCTGTGAGCTTCTGGCCATGACATTTTTGTCAACTAATCTGTAACCTTGTTTTATGTGTGTTTATGTTTAAAGTCATTTTATTTAATCTGTTGTTGACTTTTTAAACACTGAACTCGTGGCCAGCAGCACCACAACTGAATGAAACTTGCGTAACCACATGTATTTTCTTCGAAAGACACTGTAACAACCCTCTTGCCCTTAGGGGCCATTTTTAATAGCTAAGTTTCCAACAAAAAGCACAGAAATGCAAAAAACATGGTACTGATTTCCCGAAAAAAGAATACTTGTTTATAGCATGAAAACTGAAACAAGGAGGCAGAACATAGCCTTGTCCAACCTCAACTGGGAATGTGTACGTTGATGACTCAAATCTTTCATCACTGTGTGTGTCCAAGAATGATCATGAAAGTCCCATGAGTGCTGATTTGGGGGCTATAAGTAAATTTTATCAAGTAGGCAAATCTGCAGATATGGAATCTGTGAGTAATGAGTATTGACTTTAATACTGCTATCCTTATTATACAAATGAAGTGGAATGGAGGGGTAGAGAGAGATGAATTAATTAACTTTCTGAGGGTAATGCAGGCGGGGATTGTGGAGCAGGGTCTGACTTTGCTTGCAGAAGTTGTGTTGTTCTTAAGACAGTGGAGGGTGGTGGGTGAGTGCAATGTGGCCCCTGCCAAGAACTGGTTTTCATATTTTGTGGGCACTTAGGAAGCAGAGCATACTTAGGCCAATGGTTTGAAGAAAGAGGGGTGGTAAAGTGGTTTTCTCGGGTAAACTTGGGCTGTTTTCATAGCCTGTGATGAGATGCAGTGATATGCGACCCTGGGATTTTCTATGTAATTTCTCCTTGAGATGAATTTCCTACAAACAGACGTCAGAGTAGTCTGAGAAAAACACTTGTTTGTGGTCTTTTGGATTTCTAAGAGAGAACAGCGAATGGTTCGGAGCATAGTCTCTGGAGCCTCAGCTTCCTGGGTTTGAATACTCGCTCTGCCATTAATTAACTGTGTGACCTTGGGTAGGTTACTTAACCTCCCTGTGCCTCAGTTTTTTCCTCTGTAAAATGGGGATAATAGTAATAACTATCTCATAGAGTCACTGAGAAGATTAAATTATATATAGAGAAAGAGAGGGAAAGAGAGAGAGAGAGGCTTTCCTGGTGGCTCGGATGGTAAAGAATCTGCCTGCAGTGTGGGAGATCTGGGTTTGATCCCAGGGTTGGGAAGATTCCCTGGATAAGGGAAGAGCAACCCTCCAGTATTCTTGCCTGGAGAACCCCATGACAGAGGAGCCTGGCAGGCTGCAGTCCATGGGGTCAGCATGACTGTGTGGCTAGCACATACATGCACACATGTATAAAATTTAGAATAAGGCTTGGCACAGAACACATGCCCTGAAAGTGTTTACTACTATTATTTTTCCCAGCTCTGAGACTCACACCACTATACACTGGTGTGTGTGTCCCCACCCTTTCAGCGATCACTGTGGAAGCTGGGTCAGCTGGCAGCTCCTGGGTCTTTTCCACTCTGCTTGAGGGGCCGCCTGACTCGCCTCCTCTGCTCATGCAGATGACAGCTAAATAAAAGGGCTCTTGCCGCTTAGCATTAGCTTAATTATAGGGGCTCCCTCGAAGGGGGTGTGGGTAGTACGCTTACCAGCTCTCCCCCCCCCTCCCCTCCCCCAGCCCCCACTGGTACCTGGAAGAAGTCTGAGTGTTGATTCTTGCCTCCTCTTTCTCACACTCTCTTTTATCCCTGTGATTCTGCATGCCTAATCTTTCATCTCTGGATGGGTTCTGTTACTGTTTTTTGCGTTTTCTCTGCCCTGGTTTGAGTTCCAAAAGGTCTGTTTGGGTCTCTGTGGGTGTCTGGCAGCCTCTGCGGGCCTCTCTGAATTACATAACTGAAGTTTTGTATTTTCTGTTCCTTGCTGGGGGTTCTTTCTGTGCTATAATTTGACTCTCAGGGTACTAGAATTTTCTTTTGGGATCCCTAGTGTTTTCTTGTAAACCTTCTTCTGCTATATACTTTCTTCTTTAAAATAATGCTTTCTCATTGCCGGAGAAATACATATTCATTACAGAACATTATAAAATACACAGAAAGCAAATAATCTCACCCCTCCTCCAAGTGTGACTGCCTTGGTGTGTCCTTCTCCATCTCTGTCACACAAATGGGGTCATGATGACACTTGAGACTGCCTGTTTGTCAAGTCGCATTTCATTGTGTGTGTTTTTTTAATTTGATTTGTGTATTTATTTTATTTTTGGCTGCGTGTGGGCTTTCTCCAGCTGTGGCAAGCAGGGGCTCCTCTCTAGTGGCAGTGCATGGGCTTTCCCTGTGGTGGCCTCTCGGGAGCACTGGCTCCAGGCTTGTGGGCTTCAGTAGTTGGCGGGCACAGGCTTAGTTGCCCCAGGCCTGTGGGGTCTTCCCGAACCAGGGATCGATCCAGTGTCCCCTGCTCTGCAATGTGGATTCTTAGCCACTCGACCACCAGGGAAACCCCATTGTTGTTGTTTCTTTCTTTCATGTGACTCTAGTATCTCTATTGCATGGCTTGACTATCCTTTATTTAAAAGGTGCCCCAAGGATGGTCATAGAGGTGTTTCCCTTTCTCACCATTATAAGCTCATCTCATGCCTGCATCCCTAATTAGGTCCTCAGAGCAGATTTCTAGAAGTCTTTAGTGGGGATGCTAATAGGAGTATTTGCCTCCTCTTCACTCCCCCTGATGCTCATGGGGGCCCAGATTTTTGAGGCTCTATGTTCATCTTCCCAGTGTCAGGAAATGGACAGGAATGTTATTGGGCCTCTGTGTTAACCTCTTTTCTTCTGGCTCTTTCCCCAATTCTAGTTTTTTTTTTTTTTCCCTCTCTTTTTAGCTGGCTTAGGTACCTTTCTACTTAATTCCCTGAGATAGGTGAAAGTTTTATTGTTTTAAAAAATATTAAGATAATTTAAACTCATGGTAAAAAAGTAAACATATAAAATTCACCACCTTAGCCATTTTTAAATGTACAGTAACTTGTGTTCAACATATTCATATTACTGTGCAGCAGAGCTCCAGAGCTTTTTCATCTTGCAAATCTGAAACTCTGTCCCCATTGTAAACAACTCCTTTTTAAGCCCTACCCCCAGTCCCTGGTAACCAACCTTCTACTTTCTGTTTCTATGATTTTGACTGTACTAGATGCAGCCTACAGTGGATCTGTATGGTAGTCTTTTTGTGACTGGCTTCTTTCACTTAGCATGATGTCCTCAAGGTTCTTCCACGTGGTAGTGGGTGTCGGCTTCCCTCCATTTAAAGGCTGTATAATATTCCGTTTTACATATACACTATAGTTTGCTCCTCCATCTGTCGGTGGACACTTGAGTTGTTTCTTCCTTATGGCTGTTGTGAATCATGCTGCCGTGAACATGGATGTTTGGGTAGACTCTGGCAGTTGGTGATGGACAGGGAGGCTTGGTGTGCTGCAGTTCATGGGGTTGCAAAGAGTCAGGCATGACTCAGCGACTGAACTGAACATGACTGTGCGGACATCTCTTTGAGTACTTGCTTTCACTTCTCTTGGATGTGTATCCAGACTGGCACGGCTGGAATGGACGCGTCTCTGGCGGACTGTTCTGGGGATCTGGCCCCTGATTCCTCCACAGCTCCAGCTGACACATCCATTCGATTGTTTGGCATTTATTGGGCACCGGCCATGTTACTGTCACCAGTCCAGGCTGTGGAGATAGGAGGGCTAAGACAGATCCCTGCCCTCTTGGACCTGATATTCCAGCAAGAAGGCAGATGATATCCAAGTAAGCAAATTGGAAAAAAAACAAGATGAGTTCCATTTGTGATAAATGCCGTGGAGAGACTGAACCAGGAGAAGGCAACAGAGTGATGTGGCAGGTGGCTTCTTTGGGTACGGAAGCTCTTCCTAGCCAAGTGGCATGTGACCTGAGAACCACAAGATAGAAGGAGCCAGCCGTGCAGAATGGGGAAACTAATTGGTCTGAGCCCTTGGGATGAGCCATATCAAGGCCATGAGGAGGAAGCTGACTTGACATGATCGTGGAGCTGGGTTCCAGTGGGTGTGGATGGAGAAGCAGGTTTGGGCAGAGACCATGTCACACTGGGGCCTTTTAGGCAGGGATAAGCTTCTGTGCTGAATGCAGTGGGAGTGGGTATTAGGTGGGGGATGGAAAGGATTGGATCTGTCCTTAAAACATCTCCCACTGGCTGCTGAGTGGTAGAGACCAGATGATGAGTTAAAAGATCGCTGCAGACATCCAGGTGAGAGATGATGAGAGAGACATGCTATATTTGGGGAGACACTGGCAGGTTTGGGAGTTGAAAGGACTTGCTGGATCAGATGTAGGTGGGGAGGGAAAGGAACACAAAACCGGATGCTTAGAACTTTTTTTTTTTTTGACCACACTATGAGACAGGTGGGATCTTATTTCCCTGACCAGGGATCAAATGTTTGCCGCTTGCGATGGAAGCCCAACCACTGGACTACCAGGGAAGTCCCATCCACTTTTTTAGAGCTCTTAACATATAACATCTTTTTTGACTTCATGTCAGCCTCCTCACATTTTATAGATCAGTGCTGGCTAATAGGAATATAACATGAGCCACACATGTAATTTAAAAATTTCTAAGTAACCATTTAAAAAAAAAGTCAAACAAATGAAGTTAATTTTGATTAATGTTTTCTTTAACTCATTATATCCCAAATATTGCATATCAACATATAATCAGTATAAAATGATTAATGAAATATTTTGCTTTTTAAAAATATAGTGTCTTCAAATTTTGGCACATATTTTACACTTGTCCTATGTTTCAGTTCAAACTAACCACATTTCAAATACTCAGAAGTCACATGTAGCTGGTGGCTACTGTATTGGCAAAGTTGTAGCTGAGGAAACAGAGGCTCAGAAAGTGTAGGTTACTTCCTCTAAATTGCATTGGGATGTAAGCCCTAACTTGACTCCGAAATCCATACTAAGCTTGTGGCCCAGTGGCTAAGGCCTTCACGATGTAAGCAAAGCTCATAAGAAGTTCCATAGACTTTCCTGTATATTGTAAACATGTGGGGCCGAGAACTTACATTTGTCATAAGTGTATGTTTTCCTTTTTAAACAGATCAACCCAAGTCCCTTCCCTTAGCTCAAGCTTCTCTTTGTAGAGATTAATTCATCAGAAAAATGTGATCATTCTCTTTGTCTTTCTGTTGGCACACTACCTCCTGAGGACACTGAGAACTCAGCCATCTCCTTGTCTTTAGGGGCATTCCAGCAGCCTTTTTGTCCATGGGGTTGTTCATTTGTTCAGCAAATACTGATGATTGGATGGATATAGTAAATAGAGATGAGATATAGGGGCTTTGGGATCAGATAAACCTGGATTTGAGAACCAAGTTCAATAGATGGATGATCTTGGGCAAGTTATTTTATTTCTCTGGGGGACTCCAGTTTCCACATCAGGGAACTAAAGAAAATGATACATCTACCTTTCAGGGGTTATTGTGAAAATGATGCTAGATGATACATGTAAAGTATCCCTCAAAGGAATCAATAATAATAATGATAGAAGTAATAGCAGAGATAATTATTAGTAATCTTATATAACAGTTATTTAATAATAATAACAAATTTTGTTCATTAGAGCTTGCTATGTGCCAGTCACTATCCCAGTGATGTTAACCTCCTCTCTCTGTACTCTTATTATTTATATTCATTTATCTATATGGCTGTGCCAGGCCTTAGTTACGGCATGCAGCATCTCTTAGCTGCAGCATGTGAACTATTAGTTGCAGTATGTAGGATCTCGTTCTCTGAGCAGGGATGAAACCTGGGCCCCCTGCATTAGAAGTGTGGAGTCTTAGCCTCGACCACCAGGGAAGTCCCCTACTCTTACTGTTTCTTTTAGGGGTGAAAAGTACTAATCATTATACTTTTTTATTAGCCTAATTAATCCTGTGTTTCTTAGGAGATTTTGAGACTTTTTCCTATTTTCCTCAACTTTTTTTTTTTTTCTTAAACACTCTTTACAATCCTGGTTGGCCCTCAGCTTTGTCACCCATGCTCCCTCCCATGTAACCCATGTCTGCACTGAATTTGTTTTAAAATGGGAAATGTATATTTCCTGTGTGCTGGGAAATGTATATTTCAGGCCATAGGAAGCTGGTGGGCAAAGTATGTTCTGGCTATCTTTCTAGAACCCATAAGCTCTTCTGAGCCCCCACCAAATTGACCTTGTAACGAAGTGGCCTGGGTCGTGGTGTATTTCTTTTTGATTCTGTGTCAGGCACCAGCGGGTCTGAGGAGCATGATAGTAATAACATTAGCACTCGCTAACTTTCACTGATTGATTGCCATGTGCCTGCACTGTGCACGTGGCATTACGTAACACTTTTCTCTTTTAATCCTCAAACCGACCCTTTAAGATAAATATGTTGTTGTTACTATGTTCAGTTCAGTTCAGTCGCTCAGTCGTGTCCGACTCTTTGCAACCCCATGAATCGCAGCACGCCAGGCCTCCCTGTTCATTACCATCTCTCGGAGTTCACTCAGACTCACGTCCATCAAGTCCGTGATGCCATCCAGCCATCTCATCCTCGGTCGTCCCCTTCTCCTCCTGCCCCCAATCCCTCCCAGCATCAGAGTCTTTTCCAATGAGTCAGCTCTAAGATGAGAAAACTGAGGTTCTAAGAGGTTGACAGAGTTGCTTGAGGTCAGGGGGCAGGGATTTGAACCCAAGTCTTACACTAAAAAGTGTTCTTAGCCAGCATCTCTGCTATTTGTTGGCATTTGACTGAGTCTGCCACGGAATTCACTCTGACTTGTAGATGGATTAGGTTTTCCCTTGAGAGGGCCTTCTCTTGCCTGGTTCCTCACGTACTTCTGTTACTCTAGGAAACAGCTCTGGAGTGAGAGAGACTGAGGTTCCAGTTGCCGCTGGTGTGACTTTGGGCAAGGCATTCAACCTCATCTTACCTCTTTAGAGTCATCAAGAGGGCTGGGATATAACGTGTTCAGGAGTTTAAAGAGTTCTTGGCCTCAGTAGGTGCTCAGTTAAAGGTTATTATTATTATTGCTCCTTTTTTCCCCTTTGGCGCCTCAGGTTGTACCTTTCCCCTTCTTTTCTGCCTAGAGCATAGCACAATGGAAGTCTCTTTTCTTTGAGTCCGTGGCTCTCCTTCCGCTGTTTGTACGTTTCAGCCTGACTCAGTTCTCTAGCTGTCATCTTGGTTTATTTTCAGTCGGGAGTCACTTGGGCCATGAACATTCTCTCATACCATTCCCTTCCCAAAGATGATTCCGGAACTAATCGCCAAATTCCCAGGCGCTGCATAAAGTGAGCTGACAGGCAGTACGCTTGAGTGAATCTCTTTACTTGGGGGTGCTGGCCCCATAACCAGCAGTTGTGTGGATTTGGTTCTTTTCTCCCCAGCTGGGTTCCAGGTGTCTTCCTCGGTCTGGATGTTTTTTTGGCCAAGTGAAATGTGGGGCCTTAGTTCCCCGACCAGGGATCGAACCTGTGCCCTCTGCATTGGCAGCATGGAGTCTTAACCATGGACCACCAGGGAAGTCTGTGTCTTTTTTTTTTTTTCTTGAGTGTTCCTGGGTGCTACCGCTCACTACAAGAATCTGACTTGCTTTACTCTGCTTTTCCACTTTCCCTTTAGGGCATCAGGTCGCCTTTCCACTTACTCAGCCTGGTTATACAGGGCCTGGCTAGAGGGAAACGTCAGGCAAGCCCTTTCCCCTTAGTGGACTGCTGCAACCTCAGTGATAAATTTGATCCTCTCTCTTGACTCAGCTTGCCTTCTAGTACAGAGGCTGCATCTGGGTAGCTTTTGAAGTAGTTGAGTTGGTAAGACACTTGGGCTGAGCAGTGCAAAGCACAGCTCGGCTCAGCTAGAGGAAGCTCCGTAAAAGCTCTTTGGGTGGGCCTGCTGGCTTCCTGAGTTGGCAGACAAGCCCTCCTCCCCTGGGAGATAATGGCTCTTGTGGGCCGTAGCAGGGCCTGTGTTTTGGGGGTAGAACATTCAAGGCTTTCCTCCTTGCTGCCTTTTATATTCTCTTTATCCAGGAAGCTGAATGTTGTTAGCAAGCACAATGCTGCTTGTTAAGTATTTCCCATCTTAAGTGTGTGCTGGTACCAGAGAAGGGGAAATCCTCAAAACCCACTGCTCTTGACTCAGGCACCCTTGGTTTTGCCATAACCACCAGTTTGTCCCCCTTCCTCCCCTGCCCTAGTCACGTCTGCTTGTTCTCAACCACAGCCTGTCTGAGCCATCCCTGTCTTTGTCTGTGCGGAGTTACTGCACCCCACCTGCCAAGAAGAAATTTCTGTGTGGGGCCTGGGTAGCAGGCTTGTGCTTCCAAGATGTCTGGAAAGGGTTTCACTAGCAAGCATGCAGTGTGCTTACATGGGCCTCTGGCCTTCTGCTTGTAAGCCTGTGACAGCTTGCTTTACTGCTGGAGCTGTTTAGCATGTTAAGTGGTGACACAGTTGGATGACCAAGACTGGTGAAATGAATGTGAGACCTGCAGGTGTGTGAGTCCCCTTCTGCTGGCGGCATGAGTCAAGCTCTTTTTTCCTAGTTGACTTTAGTGTTGCTAGTCAACATGACTGGTTATCCCTCCATCCATCCATTCATCTGCCTATCCATCCATTCATCTGTCTATTCACTCATCTACTCACTTATCCATCCACACACCCACTCATCCATCCACTTGCCCACTCATCCATCCATCCATATATCCACCTGTCGATCAGTTGATCAATCGATCCATCCATCTATCCATGCATCCTTCCATCCTCTATCCACATTCAACATAGGGTAATGTTTAAGAGCATAGGCTTTGCAGTAATAAAGCCTAGGTTGGAATCCCAACTCTGCCACTCCCAAGTACGTGATCTTGGTTAAGTTTATTCATGAACTGAAAGTGAAAGTTGCTCAGTTGTATCCGACTCTTTGTGATCCCATGGACTATACAGTTCATGGAATTCTCCAGGCCAGAATACTGGAGTGGGTAGCCTTTCACGTCTCCAGGAGATCTTCGCAACCCAGGGATTGAACCCACGTCTCCCACATTGCAGGCGGATTCTTGACCAGCTGAGCCACAAGGGAAGCCCAAGAATATTGGAGTGGGTAGCCTGTCCCTTCTCCAGTGGTCTTCCCGACCCAGAAATCGAGCTGGGGTCTCCTGCCTTGCAGACGGATTCTTTATCAGCTGAGCTATGAGGGAAGCCTCATCGCTCATAAGTTTTTTTTAACCTCTCCTTATCTCAGCCTCCCCAGCTGTAAAATGAGATTGATGTTGAAAGTAATAGTAGAGCCTACCTCATAGTTTTGTTGTGAGGGTTATGTAAGTCTGGATGTATAGAGCGCTTTCCATAGTGCGTGCCTCATAGGCAGTGCTGTGTGTTAACGATGACTATGATGACATCTGCCCATCCATTTAACTGTTGTCTTTCATGATCACTCATGCTTTTCACTAAGTGTTTCTGGATTTTGTCTTTGCAAGCCATTGGTAGAATTGCACTTTCCGGCTCCCTTGTGGGTAAGCTGGGCCATATGAGTGAGTTGCCCAGTGAGTTGTGTTCCAGAGTGATGTATGTCACTTTCTGCTGGAATATTTCATTGCTGATTCTTGACTCTCCAGAGCAATGTTTGAGTTAAGCCTTCTCTATCAACCTGATCCCAGAGGCATAGAGGAAATCCCCTAGCCAATCTGGCATGACCGTGTAGTGTGAAAGGAAAAGAAACCTTTTGTTTGGGGTTGTGTATTACCCAGCAATATGACCCAGCTCTCCTCACTAACTCTTGTCTCATCTGTCTGTATAAAGTAACACCACAGTCTTATTTTATTTCCTTTTCCCTTTCTTTGCAGCACTTATGACTAGCTGGCATTTTATCATATGTTTATTCATTTGTTAACTATGTACAGTGTATTGTCATTTGACCACTTCGCTAATTCTAGTATTTAGAATCGAGCATCAGAGCATTGCACATAGTAGACACTCGATACATATTCTTTAAATGAATGTCAATTAATGAATAGGTTTATTTAACTTTTAGAAAGTTCAACTGAATCCTACATTCCACAGCTCCCTTGAAAATCCTCATTGAGGCAACTAATATTTGAGAGGGAACACACTGACCTTTCATTTTCCGATTTTATTACCCGAATTAAGAAAAAAAAATCCCTCAGATCTCATTGTCTCTCTGCAAGCCTCCTAATGCCCTTAGCCTATTGCAAGAAGCTGCCCAAATCCTATGAGACTGTCTGTGTCCAGATCTAGGCTCTGTTCTCTTGCTCTGAACCTCGTAGGGGCCTCTGCCCTCTCTGTGACAGCTGTCACCCAGAGCATTTGGGTCTTTGTAATCCTAAGCATATCTTCGGCCACTTCTTTGAAACTAGGAGAGATACTCCCTAGGACTCTTAACTGTTTTTGGAAGCAAAATGACCTGCGCCCCATTGAAGACTTCCAAGACTGGTCATCCCCAACCACACTTCCCATCTTTGTATCAATTATCCTCAGTCTTGGGCTGAGAGGTGAGCTCTGGTTCCTGTGCCATCATTCGCCTCCTTCATACCTGGTTCCTGGTTCTGTTGATCCCTTGGTGGACTCTCCACTCTACCGTCTGGACTTGCCTATGTTGAATGCTTTCCCTTCCCCCTGCCTGCAGAGGATCCTGACTTTCTCCTGGGATGTCAGTCCACTCAGGAACAACAACTTTTCTGGAGTCAGAAGTTTGCTTTCCTCTTGTTCTTTGTAGTTACTCTCCTCTAAGCCTCTTATTCAGTGACCCCTTGCTTCTTCCTCTCTTTCATCTATAGACCACCAGCCTCTCCTCTCATTTGTGGAAAACATTGAGATCTGACTCATAATCTTCCTTCCTACACCAGTGCCTACCATCATCTTAGGATATTTCAGTGTCCACAAAGGCGTGTGTATGTTCATGTGTGTGTTTGTGTGCATGCTAAGTCGCTTTAGTCATGTCAGACTCTTTGTGACCCTACGGAATGTAGCCCATCAGCCTCCTCTGTCCATGGGATTCTCCAGGTAAGAATGCTGGAGTGGGTTGCCATTCCTTCCTCCAGAGGATCTTTCTGACCCAGGGATTGAACCTACCTCTCTTATGTCTCCTGCATTGGCAGGGGGGTTCTTTACCAGCAGCACCACCTGGGAAGCCCATCCACCAAGGCATACCTAACTTTATAATTTTTCTACTTCCTTACTTAAATTGTCTTCACTCCCAGAGCCCGTTAGGAAAGAGAGATATACTAAAGATGTGTGCTGCTATTTGTAAGACAGAATAATTGTAAATATCCAAGCTATCCAATAGGTAATAAATGTTAAGGCATGAGATAGACTGTTGCTGCTGCTAAGTCACTTCAGTCGTGTCCAACTCTGTGCGACCCCAGAGATGGCAGCCCACCAGGCTCCCCGATCCCTGGGATTCTCTAGGCAAGAACACTGGAGTGACTGTGTTGACCTGTGGACGTTGATGAGCATCTAAAGGACGCCATTTGTGGAAGAAGATGCAGTGTGTCTGCCCATCACATTGACTCAGGAAAGGAGCTTTCACCCAAGACTACACAAAAATTTTGCAGGCTAGTGTGTTGCAGTCCATGGGGTCGCAAAGAGTCAGACGCGACTGAGCGACTGAACTGAACTGACCAGAACGGTATTTGTCAGTATTTTGCTTGGCTGACATCCCACAACTTACCTCCTTGTGCAGTTAGAATCCTTTCTAGGGTACTGCGTGAAAAACTATAAGCCTGCTGCCCACACCCTCTCAGAGCTGTAACACCAACAGGTCTCAAGAGTGTGCAGATTGGGAGATGGCTGGATCCCATCTCTCCCGGGGAGATTTTCTGAAACAAATGCCTGTTAATAAGTGGCACGACTCCCTTGGTCTCAACGATAAAGTTGTACCTGTTACCGGGAGCCCTTGAGAGGAGACCTTTGGCAAGGGTCTCAGCACGCAACATTTTAATTGGTGGTAGACTGATGTGTTGGGAAACTTGCTTTTTTCCCCCCAGTTGTTTCAGTAAGAACGTTGTGAAATAGCATACCCTTTGCCCTTCTGTGCTTTGTGTCCTGGACTTTAGAGGCTGACAACATGGCTGGATAAAGAAAAGAAAAGAAAACAAAACTCTGTTGCTTCAGGATGCAGTGTCGGCTGACTTGGTGGATTAAATCGTTTTAAGGTCATGAGCTTGAATTCTTACTTCAGTGATTCTCAAACTTTGTTTTGCAAAGCCCGAGAGCTTTTCTCTAAGGGATGAGCATGTTATTTCCAAGACAATGTTATTTCTATTTCATGTTAGTAAAAAAATTATTAAAACATACATTGTCTTTGTAATGTGATTTATACAGCCAAAGCCCTTGCATTCTCATTTCTCTCTTCTTCATACAAAGTCCTGTGTGAGTGAATAGATAGGTAGTTTATTTATTTTGCTCAAGAGATACGTACTGAGTACCTGTTGGTATATAGCACTAAACAAACAAGACAAACATCAGTTTTCATCAGAGTGTAGCAGAGTCTAAGGGGATGTTGTTTGTTGTTCAGTTGCTAAGTTGTCTCCGACTCTTTGTGACCCGTGGACTGCAGCACACCAGGCTTCCCTGTCCTTCACCATCTCCCACAGTTTGCTTAAACTCATGTCCATTGAGTCGGTGATGCTATCTAACCATCTCAACTTCTGTCACCCCTCTTCTCCTCCTGCCCTCAATCTTTCCCAGCATCAGGGTCTTTTCCAGTGAGTTGGCTCTTTGCATCAGGTGGCCAAAGTATTGGAGCTTCAGCTCCAGCATCAGTCCTTCCAGTGAATATTCAGGGTTGATTTTCTTTAGGATTGACTGGTTGGATCTCCTTGCTGTCTGAGGGACTCTCAAGAGCCTTCTCCAGCACCACAATTCGAAGGCATCAATTCTTCAGGGCTCAGCCTTCTTTATGGTCCAACTCTCATACCTGATTTGCAGAGGAGGAAAAGATGGCTCAGAGAGATGAAGGGAATTCTTGGTTCTGTATCAAGTTAGCATCAGAACTGGACTGTTATCCAGGTCTTCTGATCTCAGCCTATCATCTGACCAGGTCCTGTCTCCACAGTAGCATGTGGATGGAACCGGCTTATTACATGGGAGAAGGTCAGCCATTATCCTTTCAGCAGGATTGGAAGTCTGCCTCCATTGGTCACTTAGTGTATAGGGTGAACTTGGAATGACTGGTGGTTATTCTTGAATTCCAGGGATAGTCTGATGGAGAGCAGTGAAAGCCTTGCTAAGACCCCGGATGTGCTTCATCTTTGGATGATTCCCTGCCACCCTCCTGACTGAATCCCTCCTCTTTTTCTTAAAGGAACTCAGAGAAAAATCCAAATTAAGTGTAAATAAAGGGAAAAGTAAGAAGGACACATGACAGGGAGAAGAAGGGAGAAGCTGGAAGAAAGATTGAGAGTTGATGAATAGAAGGAAAAAGCCAAGTATCCTTGCTGGCCTTGGAGTCCATAAATTGTTCATGGTGAAGGCCTTTGCCAGCAACATGGTGGCCTGTTTCAGCTCTTTTGCCTTTTCCCAGCTATGCTGACAAGCACCATGCTTAGGGTGCTTTAATAGGGATTATACTAGGAGGATTTTCTAACATCCATGCCTGGATTACCCCTTATCTGATTTCTCAGCAGTGGCCTTCAGTGGGCTCAGAGTGTTCCAGGTTCAGCTCCCAGAGCAGCCCAGTGACTATTCACAAGCCCTGACTTAGGATCAATGCAGAAAACAAGAAGAGTGTAGCGGGGTGGGGAAAGGAAAAAATCATGTTCAGAGACTGATTGTTAACTTTTTTTTTTTGTCATTCCAGTATTTTTTCCATGCATATAAATATGTATATTCTCATTTTTTATAAGAACAGTTTCATAACATAATATCACTTTATAGATTTTATATCCTCTTTTGCAGTGAGTGATATCTTGTAAATATTTTTTAGTCTCAAGTTTTTTTTTTCTCTAAAAGATGTTTTATAGCTCCATAGACTTTCGTTGAATAGATATTCAATTACCTGAGCAGCCCCTATTATTTAACATTATGTAATCACTGTTATAAATAACATCTTTGTATATTTATCTTTACATATGGCTACTTCTGAATATTTCCAAAGGATACATTCATGTATTAGTTAGCTTTTGCTGCATAACAAATAATCCCACAGTTTAGTGGTATAAAGCAGCAGCTATTTATTTAGCTCCTCAGTTCTGCAATTTGGACCAGGCAGTTCTTTCGGTCTGTGCTAGAATCAGCAGATGTACGTTAGGGTCGAGCGTGCGTTTGTTGGATTGCAGCCAGTCAGCTGGTGGGTTGCTCTGGATGACTGGTATCACATCTTCCAGCCCACCAGCCTTGTTTACACAGCTGCCACAGAGCTGCAAGAGTAGCAGGAAGTCCTTGATACCCAAACTGTTTTCAAGGTTGTGCTTGTGATGAGTTTGCTTCTGTCCCATAGACCAAAGCATGTGACATGACTAAGCCCTGAGCTAGTTTCAGAGGACATTACCAATGGGCAAAGGTACTGGATTAAAAAAAAAAACAAAAACAACAAACAGGACCTTTATTGCAGTCAACCCATCACGGTTCCTAAAATTGGAATTTCTGAGTCAAAGAGTATGACCATTTGAAAAGTTTGTGTTTCCAGGTTGCTCTACAGAGAGTTTGTAAGTATTAATAATTTATACCCTCACCTAGAGTGGTAAAGAATCTGCCTGCCAGTGCAGGAGATGCAGGTTCTATTCCTGGGTTGGAAAGATCCCTTGGTGGAGGAAATAGCAACCTACTCCAGTATTCTTGCCTGGAAAATTCCATGAACGGAAGAGTCAGGTGGACTACAGTCCATGGGATTGCAAAGCATCAGAAATGACTGAACGACTGAGCACACGTTTCCAAATTTTCTTGATCACTGCATATAGTCATTGCTTTAATTTTCTCCTAGAGAATATGATAGTTGCTTTTGAAAAATACATGCTTATTGTAAAACACCAAAACAATGTGTGACCTTTATTGTTACTATCTTCCCAATACTCGATCCGTTCTGACATTATTCCTATGTTAGTGGGTTAAATTTATTTGTATTTAAAATCTTGGAAATTATATTCAGTGAAATTGTTCTGTAGTTTAATTTTTTTGGTTTGCTGTTATCATCTGTCCTTTCTCTTTCTTTTGAATTAAAAAGAGTCAAAATTGCAAAGGATTTATAATGTTCTTTAAAAATTTGGGTGACTTTTCTGTACCTCTAAATAAGACAACTTTGGGAGTGTAATGCCCTTTTGGGTACTGCTTATTTAACAATTTTAATAATTTATTCCATGACCGTTATTGATGCACATTCAGATATATTATGTTTACCCAGGAATAAGTATTTAATTGAATTTCTAATTTATTAGTATGGAGCTATATATATTGTTCTGTAGCGATCTGAACAATCTCCTTGCCACCTGTAGTTCTCTTTTCTCATTTTTACTGCAAAGTTCCTATTTTTGATTTTTGAATTTTTTCTTGATGAGCTTTGCAAAATTGTTAGTTTTATTTTCCCCCTCAAATAACAACACTTTAAATTCATCCTGTTCTGTTTCCTGGTATTTTAATTCCTGTTTTCCTCCTCACTCTTTTCTCAGTTTTATGGCTTCTTTCTAGTTTCTTGAGCTAACTGTTCTCATTAAATTTTAGTGATGTCTACTGATGTGCCAAAGTTTGGATTGTATGCTAGTCTCCCATTATGATGGTGATTTTTTTTTTAAAGAAACCATCTTTGTATTTTTAAAAACAAATTTTGCTTTAGAATTTTGAATTTATTTTTATATTGTAGGAGTCAGAGTTTCAGTCTTCATTGTGAAGTTGGACAGATCTAAGCTTAAATCCTTCCTGGCTGTTCTAAGCAAATGATGGGCCAGTTTCATATTCTCCTAAAAGCTTGGTGGTAATAATGATGCCAGTGTAACTTTGAATTTGTAAGTTAAATGATGTAATGAATATAAAGGGCTTAACAGAATACCAGGCACGTGATCTCACCATTAGTTTTTATTACCAGTGTACTTTTCTGGGGAGTGAGGCTGCGCTGGGTCTGCACTGTGGCTTGTGGACCCTGCTGCAGCCTGTGGGCCTCTCGAGTTGTAGTCCATGGGCGTCTCTCTAGCTGGGCTCCAGAGTCCAGGCTCAGTGGTTGCAGCACGTGGGATTAGTTGCCCCGCGGCGCATGGGATCTTAGTTCCCACATCAGGGATGGACCCGTGTCCCCTGCATTGGCAGGTGGATTCTGGACCACCAGGGAAGTCCCCTGATGTACTTTTTATGAATATAAAACACCCATCTTTGTTCTGTGTAGTATTTTCATGCTTGAAATTTTCTTTGTGTGATATTAATATTTCTACTCATGGCAGCTTTCTCATTTCTTCGTTTTCATTTTGTGTCATTTTATTTTCCACATGTCTCTTGTGAACCATATATATTTGAATTTTGATTTTTTTCCCTCCAAATTATGAATCTTTGTCTTTTAATGGAATGATTCAACTCATTCACACTTTTGCAAGACAAGGGATTGTGAAAGCTTTTACCTCCTCCCTCTCTCAATCTACTCTCTTTCTTTTGAAGATTGAATTTTGTGAAAAAATTGGGATGTATTTTATTTCATTCCAATGAAGTAAAAGAATGAGAAGAAGAAGAGGGCATCAGAGGATGAGATGGCTGGATGGCATCACTGATGCACCAGACATGAACTTGGGCAAACATCGGGAGATGGTGAGGGGCAGGGAGGCCTGGTGTCTGCGTCCATGGGGTTGCAAAGAATTGGATACGATTGGGCAACTGAACAATAACAACAATTTTATTTCACATGAATTATTATTAATATTTGCATTACTTCTTATGATTCAAGAAGACTTTTTGAGATGCAACTCCTAAAATTTACTCGTTTCATTATTCACCTTTTATTTCAGGTGGCCCATTCCCTCTTAATGAGTTTGACTGATTCATTGATTGAGTCAACAGATATTGAAGGCATACTATCTGCAGACACCAGACTAGGTGCTATAGAAAAAAAGTGTGTGATGTAGAGCTACTCTGTGTCTTCATCAGACCTTCTTAGAGGATGAGCGAGACAAAAAAGAAGTAAACAGAAAAATACACTGAAAGTTAAAAGCAACTGTAAAGGAAAGAGATTAGGGACTTGAGAGAATAGTGAGCATGTGGGGGGGGGGAGGATTCTGTGTAGGAAGCTTAATCAGGGGGCTTCTTGTGTAGGTGACATTTATGCTGGCACCTTAAGGAAGAGATAGAGTTAGCTCTGTGAATGAATAGGGGAAGACGGGCCTTCCCGGCAGAAGGACCTGTATGTGTGAAGGCCCTGAGAGATGAAATAGTCTTACTCTAATATTGCTTCCAATTAGCTCTTTTTTATGTTCACCAGTTATCTTTTGAATTAAAGGCTTACACAGAAGCACAGCTAATTTCTTGTAGGTTACTGAATGTAGGGTTGGAGAGGGCATTTGGAAGCTAGATGGAATGGTCTCCATCCATACACCCATCCATCCATCTATCCAGTAACCGTTTATGAGTGCCTCCCATGTGCCGGGCTCTGTGCAAGGTGTTGACTGTATAAAATAAGCACCCCTTAGAGCGCAGAGTCTAGTTGTATAAACAGGCTAGAGGGCCCATGAGGATAAAGCTTGGTGGTTCTGTAGGAGTGGGATGGACCAGGGGTGGGGGAGGCATGTGCAAGCTCTGCAGAGCCCTGAGCAGGAGGGGGGTGTCGGGAAAGAGCTGAGAGCAACTCCTGCCAGATGGCTTCATTCTTCCCCCTGAAGGAAGTGGGGACTTCGTGCTGTGATATGATACACAAGAACAGCGTTTCCTGTGGGTTTGCAAGGGCATTTCGAATCTAAAGACTACAGCTTGTTGATGTGTGAAATAATTTTTTTTTTTTTTTTTGCTTTTTTAGACTTTGTGAGGAGATAATCAGACTGATTTTTATAAGCGTGGCAGAAGGTACTTGGGGTGAATTTAAATGCACTCATTGTATTGGGTGGAGCCCCAATCAAACACAGGTATTACCTGTTGAGGGTTCTCCTAGGCACCTGCTGCTGCTGCATCCGGCTGTCACCCGGAAGCCCTTGTCCTCCAGGTCTGGAAACCGACTGATTTTTCTGCAACTGAACAGATCCTAATATTGGATCCTGTCTTATTTGACCCTCACCTTCATGAACCTTATCGTCTTCAACTGTAAGATAAGGAGGGAGTAGATTACTTCATCTCTTGAGACCCTGTTTATCTTTATTTATTTTGATTGTTGTTGGGCTCTTTTGTCTGGCTTATGAGATCTCAGTTCCCCAACCAGGGATTGAACCCAGGCCCTCAGCAGTGAAAGTGCAGAGTCTTAGCCACTGGACCACCAGGGAGTTCCCAACCCTTATCTTTCAAGTTCAGTTGTTTATTAACTCACTCTTCCTCCTTGCCTCCCTTCCTCCCTCTCTCCCTTTCTTCCATCCGTTTTTATGTCCATCTAGTACTGACTTAGCAGCAGCAGTGCTTAATCAAGGGCCTACTGTGTGCCAGGTACTGTGCTAGGTGCTCACCAATGGTGAGCAAATTAGACCCCGTCCCTACCTTATGAAGCTTACCGTGTAATAAGGGTGACAGACAAGGAAATAATTACACAGATAATATGATTGCTGTTATGGTAAGTGCTGTGAATAAGAAGAGTGGAATGGGTGGGAGTATTTATCAAGATGATGTATCTTATTTGGGGGTCAGAGGAGTCTGTCCACATAAAGGGAAATTTAAACAAACAGTTGGTGAAGATTGACAGAAAAGCATCCCAGGCAGAGGGCATGGTCTTTGCAAAGGCCCCGAGACAGGAAGGAGTGTGGCAACTTTAATAAGATATTCAGACAAGTACTTTTTGAGGACCTGCTGTCTGCCAGGCTCTATGCAGTGCTTCACTGTGTGATCTTGATCAAGCCAGTTCACCTCCTTGTGCCTTAATGTGTGTCGTCTATACAGTGGGGGTGATTATGATCGTGCTTACTTCATTGGGTTGTCTTGAGGATCTAATGAAGTAATGACTGTGAAGTCCTTAGCGCTATGTCTGGACCATAGTAAGTGCCCCCCAAAGACAATGGTTGTTACTGTAACTGAAAGTGGAGTGCGGCTGCTCACTACTCGAAAGCCAGTAAAGAGGTCAGGTTGGTGGAAAGGAGAGTTTGCTTAACTTTGGATGCTAGCAACTGGGGGCAGGGGGTGGGGAGAAGGTGGACCCCTGTCCAAAGTTGGACTCCCCACCCTACTGACAATCAGTAGGCAAGAGCTTTTATAGCCTGAGGGAGGGGCTTCATGCAGAAACGTCACAGTCATCTCTGACAGTCATCTTGAAATTGCTCATCAGTGGTCTGACTACTGTCATCTTTTTTTTCTTTTTAGTTATTTTTTCAGCTGTATTGGGTCTTAGGTCACAGTGTACAGACTCAGTTGTGGCACGGGGGATCTTGTTCCCTAATCAGGGATCAATCTCAGACTCCCGCATGGGGAGCTTGAAGTCTTAGCCCCTGGACCACCAGGGAAGTCTCTGACCATTGTCATCTTGATTATTTTAAGTACAGTTAATCTTCAGTTCCATGGTTGGCTTGGTCCCCTTTCCTCAAGGCCACTTCTTGGAATTGCGGCAGCTTATGTCATGGCTCCAGTCTGGCCATCCTGGAGTTAACTTCTTCCACCTGGTGGGGGTTTTAGTGTCTATGAGACAGCCCACAGAACATGGCTCAGAATATATAGCCCTTGAGAAGGAACTAGAAGTCCCTGGATACGAAGAAGGCAATGGCACCCCACTCCAGTACTCTTGCCTGGAGAATTCCATGGATGGAGGAGCCGGGTGGGCTGCTCCATGGGTCTCTAAGAGTCAGACACGACTGAGCAGCTTCACTTTCCCTTTTCACTTTCATGCATTGGAGAAGGAAATGGCAACCCACTCCAGTGTTCTTGCCTGGAGAATCCCAGCGACGGGGGAGCCTGGTGGGCTGCAGTCTCTGGGGTCGCACAGAGTCGGACACGACTAAAGTGACTTAGCAGCAGAATATGCATAATGACTACATTTTTATTATTTGGTCTCTTTTGAATGTATTCCTTTGTTTCTGCATTTTCTCACTTCTCTGATTAACATACTCTTTGGCTAAAGTTTTTCCACAAAGTCCTGCAGAGGACACGGGGGACAAGACCCATAGGGTCCTGCTCCATTTCATTACTGTTCTTTGATGGATAGTGTTGAGTGAGAGATAGTTCTCCTTGGGGCTCAGGACCTGTCCTCCATCCTGTGGGTGATCTCTTTGTTGGGGGTCACTCTTGGCATTTCTGCAGAAGTGAAAGTCTGCCACTCAGCACAGCCAAGCATGTGAAACAACTGCTTCTCCATCTGCTTCCGAGGAAGGAGGGGGTGTCAGGCGTCGTGGAACTCAGGGGTAGCTGTTGGCATTTGTCACGTTGGTTGGCATTGTGGTGGTCAGGGGTAGTAACGATCAAAGAACAGACAGCTTAGGGCAAAGAGCACATTCCATCCCTTATCTGTTGGTGAGACCAATACATACGTTCCCTTTTCTTTCACTGCAGGAAGACATTTCCCCTAAATCTCTCTGCTGAGAACCAGGGCCATTTCCCTGGTTGCTGCTAAGTCACTTCAGTTGTGTCCGACTCTGACTCTGTGCGACCCCGTAGACGGCAGCCCACCAGGCTCCCCTGTCCCTGGGATTCTCCAGGCAAGAACACTGGAGTGAGTTGCCATTTCCTTCTCCAATGCATGAAAGTGAAAAGGGAAAGTGAAGTCACTCAGTCGTGTCCAACTCTTCGTGACCCCATGGACTGCAGCCTACCAGGCTCCTCCGTTCGTGGCATTTTCCAGGCAGGAGTACTGGAGCGGGTTGCCATTGCCTTCTCCATTTCCCTGGTTACAAATATCAAATATAAACTCACTGGTATAAACAGAATGGTAGATGTACCCTTCTGAGCATTCAGACAGCCCCAGTGTCAAACTGTGTGTGTGTGTGTGTCTGTGTGTGTAAAAATTTGAACAAACCCTTGTGAATGACTTTCGTTCATTTGTAATTTTTTTCTTTTTTTAAATTGGAGCATAATTGCATTACAATCTTGTGTTGGTTTCTGCCTTTTGTAGTTATTTATCCATAAGAACTGTCTGCATGTTATTAAGTGTGGAGAGAGAAGGAAATAAAGAAGGCAGTCCATCATGGAACTCCGGTGATTTGTCCCCAAGGCCTGTTTGGAGACATTAGGTTTGTCATAACTTGGAGAGTTGTTGCTGGAATCTAGTAAAGTACAGGCCAAGTTAAACTGCTCAACACATTCCAACGCACAGGACGGTTTCACAGCAAAGAATTGTAGATTCCAAAATGGCAATGTGCCAGGGTTGAGAAACCCTGATCTCACTCTATGAAGAACCAATTTTGTAAAACCAACAGAGAGGGGCTGGCATCCATTATCACCATTTCTAGGGAATTTCCTCTGTGTGTATGTGTGTGTATGCCTGTGTTGGTCTTTTTTTTAAAAAAAGTATCTTTTTTAATTGAAGGATAATTGCTGCAGTTGTTTATCTTAATTGGTATAATTCCTTTATCTTCTTTTTCTGGGTACTTACTTATCTCAGTTCAGTTCAGTTCAGTCGCTCAGTCGTGTCCGACTCTTTGTGACCCCATGTATCGCAGCACGCCAGGCCTCCCCGTTCATCACCACCTCTCGGAGTTCACTCAGACTCACGTCCATCGAGTCCGTGATGCCATCCAGCCATCTCGTCCTCGGTCGTCCCCTTCTCCTCCTGCCCCCAATCCCTCCCAGCATCAGAGTCTTTTCCAGTGAGTCAACTCTTCCCATGAGGTGGCCAAAGTATTGGAGTTTCAGCTTTAGCATCATTCCTTCCAAAGAAATCCCAGGGCTGATCTCCTTCAGAATGG
>SJYT01002025.1:115130-133768 GCA_006410635.1 Cephalophus harveyi
CAGCCCAGCGTTTCTCATGATGTACTCTGCATAGAAGTTAAATAAGCAGGGTGACAATATACAGCCTTGACGTACTCCTTTTCCTATTTGGAACCAGTCTGTTGTTCCATGTCCAGTTCTAAGTGTTGCTTCCTGACCTGCATACAGATTTCTCAAGAGGCAGTTCAGGTGGTCTGGTATTCCTATCTCTTGAAGAATTTTCCACAGTTTTTTGTGATCCACACAGTCAAAGGCTTTGGCATAGTAAATAAAGCAGAAATAGATGTTTTTCTGGAACTCTCTTACTTTTTCCATGATCCAGCGGATATTGGCAATTTGATCTCTGGTTCCTCTGCCTTTTCTAAAACCAGCTTGAACATCAGGAAGTTCACGGTTCACGTATTGCTGAAGCCTGGCTTGGAGAATTTTGAGCATTACTTTACTAGCATGTGAGATGAGTGCAATTGTGCGGTAGTTTGAGCATTCATTTGCATTGCCTTTCTTTGGGATTGGAATGAAAACTGACCTTTTCCAGTCCTGTGGCCACTGCTGAGTTTTCCAAATTTGCTGGCATATTGAGTGCAGCACTTTGACAGTATCATCTTTCAGGATTTGAAACAGCTCAACTGGAATTCCATCACCTCCACTAGCTTTGTTCTAAAATAGTTTGTTTTGAGTATATGATGCAAAGTTTGAAATCCTACAGGTATGACAGAGGTATTCAGTAGCAACAAATCTCCCTTCCAGCCCTGTCCCCAGGCCCTTAAATTCCTTCTCCGGAGGATAGCATTGTTACTAGTTTTGCATGTATTAATAAAGCGACTTCTTTGTTCACCTGATGGGAAGAGCTGACTCATTGGAAAAGACCCTGATGCTGGGAAAGATTGAGGGCAGGAAGAGAAGAGGGCTACAGAGGATGAGATGGTTGGATGGCATCATCAACTCAATGGACATGAGTTTGAGCGAACTCTGGGAAATAGTGAAGGACAGGGAAGCCTGGTGTGCTGCAGTCTTTGGGGTCCATAGGAGTCTGACACAACTTAGCGATTGAACAACAACAGTAAAGAGAAATTGCACACGTGAATCTTTTTTATGCCATCAGCAGCGCCTTCTGCACGTTGATTTTTTGTTTGTTGCCTTTTTGTCCTTGCCTGTGTATCTTAGAGCTCCGTCTTCACTCACACATAGAGCCGCCGCATTCATTTTAACAGCGGCACTGTGTTCCCTTCTGTGGTTGTTCCATGTCTTCTGGTGATGGACACTGGGCTCTTTCCAGTTTTTTGCTCTAACAAACAAGGCTGCGGTGAATATCCTGGTGCCTAACCATGGACACACGTGTGTGAACACATCTTTCATCCAAAGTCCCGCGGACAGAATTGCTGGGCAAAAAGGCATGCGCGTTTTGAACTCGGCCGGAGAGTTCTGACGGCAGTCGGATCTGACTCTGTGCGCCGGGCGTCATTCTTCGTGGGCCCCACTTCTAGTCCCTTTTCCTGTGGGGTTTCTGAGCTAAAAGCAGCACCTCTACCTCTCCCCCATTTGGAACTGATTACTCTAGAAGATGAACATTTTTCCCAATCAAAACGCAGTGCCCAAGGATGCTTTGGAAATAGGAACTGTGTCTGTCATTCTGAGCTTATGATGGTTTTGGATATAATTTTTCCAAATTGCTCATAGTCTTTAAGCACAGCAAGAGCCTGTCTCTGCAGCCAGCTCTTCCTGATCAATCCCACCCATCACCCTTCCCCAGGGGGCTTTCTCCTAAGGGTAAGTAGAAGGCATGGGTTCTTTTGCTTTAAAAAAAAATAGCGTTAACTCCACGGGGGCGCCTGCTGCTTGATTGGGAGCTTCGGCATTTAGAGCTTGCTGGCTGCAATCTCGCTATGCAGACTGGAAGTTGTGGGGTGTTTTTATCTGCAGGAAACAGCTCGCAGCGGAAGAGGAGAGAGAGAAGGATAGCTGAGGAAATTAGAAGAGGAGGAAGCCGTGGGAGAGAGATGTCTTATTTTAAAGACGTCTCTGCCCTTCTCTTTGGCATGTGAAACAGGAGTGAAATGAGAAGTTGGGTTGCTTCTGCTGGACCTTCCCAGGAGCCAGCCTGGTTGGGTTTCCCAGGCTTCAGACTGTTGTCTGAGCTTGCTTGGGTACCCCGCCCCCGCGCCCCCCACCCCAACCCGGAGTCTCTCTTGTAAGAATGGGCTGGTAGCAGCACCTGCTCTGAAGTCCCAAAGGTTCAAGGGGCCAGAAAGAAACCCTGCAGTAACCATTTCCCAGCATTGGAGGCCGCAGAACTCTGCTCTGCACATACATTCCCTAAGCTCCCGGCCCTGCTGCCAGAAGGTAACCTGGGCTGTGTGTGTGTGTTGCTCATTGTATTTCTCAGCTCCTGGAGGGGGTACCTGGTACACAGTAGGTGCTCAATAAATATTCATTGAAAAAGGAGAAACTTGATGGCACATAGAGCTCTGAGTCTGTTGGCATTTTTACCCCTGGGGAGAGACTTGATTTTAACTCACCGCCCGTTGATAACCGGCTTTACAGCGTAGAGGGCAGACTGGTGTGGAGTGGGCAGGGGTGTGCATGGCTCTTATTTGTATGGATAATGTTCTGTCCTTTCTGCAACTTGGGTTTCTCTGCTGATGAGGGGAAAGATCTGAGGAGGCAGTGAGAAAATAGTTGCCTCTGCCTTTAAAAAAAAAAAAAAAGCAAACCACTTTTTATTTTGAAATACTTCTAGATTCTCAGGTAAGCTGCCAAGTCAGTACAGAAGAGTGCCTGTATACTCTTCACTCAGTGCCCCCGACGCTGATCTTGCGTGACCATGGCACGTTTGCTGCTGCTGTTTTGTAGTTAATCAGAAATCCTTTGTGAATTCACCAGTGTTTTTGATTTGGATGTTAATAATAATAACAACAACGAAATGTTGATAATAGTTGTGGCATTAGTGGAGGCTAGCAATTAAGACAGTACTTACTCAGCACCAAGCCCTGTACTAAGCCTTTCTCCCTGTAGGAACTCATTGTCCTGTGAGGTATAGGTACTTTTATAAAGATGCACAGTTTACAGATGGGGAGACTGAGGCAAAGCTGTTGGGCAGACTGATCATGCAGCACATTTCTGCTGCTGCTGCTGCTTAGTCACTTCAGTCGTGTCCAACTCTGTGTGACCCCATAGACGGCAGCCCACCAGGCTCCCCCGTCCCTGGGATTCTCCAGGCAAGAACACTGGAGTGGGTTGCCATTTCCTTCTCCAATGCATGAAAGTGAAAAGTGAAAGTGAAGTCGCTCAGTCGTGTCCGACTCTTCGTGACCCCATGGACTGCAGCCCACCCGGCTCCTCCATCCATGGAAGTTTCCAGGCGACAGTACTGGAGTGGGGGTGCCGTCGCCTTCTCCGTAGCTCGCTTCTGGCTAGGATGAAAACCGAAGTTGTCTGGCTCCAGACTCTCATTCTCCACCATTATTTTCTGCAAAATGATGATAATAGCTGTCATCTTTTGATGTGGATATGCTCAGGAGCTGGACTCAAAGTTTGACATGTATTTTTTAAAATTGGAGTATAATTGCTTTACAGTGCTGTGTTAGTTTCCACTGTGCAACAAAAGTGAATCAGCTCTGTGTGTAGATATATGCCCTCCCTCTTGGACCCCACTCCCCCCACCCCCATCCCACCTATCTGAGCTCTCTGTGTTTTGCAGCAGCTTCCCACTAGCTAGCCATGGCACACATGATAATGTATATGTCATTCCTAATCTCCCAGCTCACCCCACCCTCTCCTTCCTCTCCCTGTGTTCCCATGTCTTTATGTCTGTGTCTCTATTTCTGCCCTGAAAATAGGTTCAACTATACCATTTCGCTAGTGGTAAAGAACCTGCCTACCAATCCAAGAGACATAGGAGACGCAGGTTCAGATCAGGGAGATCTCCTGAGGAGGGCATGGCAACTCACTCCAGTATTCTTGCCTAAAGAATCCCATGGACAGAGGAGCCTGGCAGGCTACAATCCATAGCATCACAAAGAGTCTGACATGACCGAAGTGACTTAGCACATACCATTTTTCTAGAGTCCACATATATGCTTTAATATATGGTATTCGTTTTTCTCTTTCTCTTACTCAGAGGGCCTTGGTGAAGAGCACTGATTTTGTTTTCCTGCTTAGGAGAAAGATACACAATCCTGCTGGTACTGCCGCTTCATTCCTCTTCCATCACCGGCAAAGATACTCAAAGCTTGATCAGAACATGAGCAGGCAGAGTACCTTAATTCTGAGAGTTAAAAAACACACTTGAATTAATCAGCAGGCACATGCCTCGGGACCATGAGAGGCTAAAATGTTTCTGCCTTAGATCTTGTTGGTAGCTGGCAGGAGAAATCAGCATAAAAGCAAAGTGAGGTCCGTGGGTTTTGGATTGAGAGGAGGAGATGCTTCGGGGCCCAGGTGGCAGGGGAAGGTTCTTGGGGTTGGGGGTGGGGTTCAACTTGAACTTGTTTTCCACTCAAGGTTTCTGCAACCCTCTGTGGGTCTTTGCAAACCCGTGGGTCCCTCTGCCTGGAATATTTTTCAAATGCTGGGCCCTTGCTGTGCAGTCTCACCTTTCAACCTCCCCCCGCCACCCCCAGCTCAGATGGCCTGATCTTTGCTGACATAGTCTCCAGAGTTCCTCCTGCTGGCGGTTAAGAATCCGCCTGCTGATGCAGGGTACACGGGTTCAATCCCTGCTCCAGGAAGATCCTGCAAGCCACAGAACAACTAACCCCCTGTGCTGCAAGTACTGAGCCCATACTCTGGAGTTACTGAAGCCTGCATGCCTAGAGCCTGTGCTCCCCAACAAGAGAAGGAGAAGTCAGCGCACTGCAACAAAGAATAGTTTCTGCTCATCTCAACTAGAGAAAGCCAACAGACAGCAACGAACGCTCACCACAGCCAAAAAGGAAACCCCTCCCGCATATTCACTGGACTGTAAGCTTCACAATGTCAAGGATCTGCTTGTTGTGTTTCCAGTAGAGGACACTACTGCCCAGAGCAATGCCGGGTGCATGTGAGGGCTTCCCTGTTAGCTCAGATGGTAAAGAATTTGCCTACAGTGCAGGAGGGCTGGGTACGACCCCTGAGTCGGGAAGATCCCCTGGAGAAGGGAATGGCATCCCACTCCAGTTCTCTTGCCTGGAGAACCCCATGGACGGAGGAGCCTGATGGACTACAGTCCACAGGGTCGCAAAGAGTCAGACACAACTGAGTGACTTTCACTACTACAGCTAGGTGCATATTAGGCCCTTGTTATGTCTTTGTTCACTAAATGAGTGATGGTTTATTTCAGTCCTATTTGTCCTGGAACTCAGCACTTCAGCAACTAGCTTGTCTGTTTCCTGTGGAGGGTCAGATCCGCTCCCAAACTGAAAGCCTGCAGCCTCAGTCTCATTCGTCACCCAGTGCCTGTGACAGGCCTGGCCTGTGGGGAAGGGTGTGGGCTCTGGGGTCAGATTATCTGGGTTCAGATCTTCTGCTTATAAGCTGGGTGATCCTCATCAGTTGCTGAGTCCCTCTGTGCCTCAGTTTCCACATGTGTACAAAAGGGATACTACCAGCATCTGTCTCGTGGGGTTGCTGAGTTAATTAAAGGAGTTAATATCGGTTAAAATACTTAGAAGAGTGCCTGCCATACAGTGAGTGTTTCATAACTATCAGTTTTTGTTGTTAGAACCCAAAATGTGTTTGGGATGTGAAGGTTGGGGAATCTTTATATAAAAGGCCCTTTCCTCTTTGATAAAGTCTCCCCTAAGAAAGAGGTGAGGAGAGATGGAGATGATCGAGAGGCCCCAGAGATCCTTAAAGCCAGGCTGTTAAAGAAATGTGACATCTCATGTCTCCCTGTTCTCTTGGAAAAGGCTAGTTTCTAGCTTGCCTGGTGTTTCTTTCCCCACTGTTTTCTACATTTGTTTCTTTGCATTGGGCCTGTTTTTTTTTGTTTTTTTTTTAATAGCACAGTTCGGAATCCTGCTTGTTAGCTTGCTGCCTGGGACAGAGCGGAGCACTTCCATTTAGAGAAGCAGCCGGTCCTGGAATGCGGCTGCGGGCCTGCCAGGCTGACTCCAGGGCCTGGTTGCCCAGGAATGCACTTTGCAGCTTATACACAGTTGGGTCTCCTGTCCATGGAACTTCTCTCTTATTCTTCTTTCCTGTCAGTTTTAAAAATAAAATAATACACACTCCTGCTTATCATTTCAAACAATGCAATGCATTTCCACATGTATTAGCACGAAGAAAACCTCCTTTCCTGGCTGCCTCATTCCTCTCCCCTCACTTCCAGAGTAGGATTGCCCAGTTGGCATGATGCCCAGTGAAATCTGAAGTTTGAATAAACAAAGAATAACTTTGTACGTCTCTAGTATTGTACAGGGCAAACATTTAAAAATATATTTATTTAATTTTAAAACTTTGTGTTTTGCTTTGTGGTATAAATCTGCCTAGGCTTCTCTGGTAGCTCAGCCGGTAAAGAATCTGCCTGCAATGCAGGAGACCCTGGTTTGATTCCTGGGTTGGGAAGTTCCCCTGGAGAAGGGATAGGCTACCCACTCCAGCGTTCTTGGGCTTCCTGGGTGGCTCAGATGGTAAAGAATCTGCCTGCAGTGTGGGAGACCTGGGTTCAATCCCTGGGTTGGGAAGATCCTTTGGAGGAGGGCATGGCCACCTACTTAAGTATTCTTGCCTGGAGAATCCCCATGGACAGAGGAGCCTGCTGGGCTACAGTCCATGGAGTTGCAAAGAGTCGGACATGACTAAGTGACTAAGCACAGCATAAATCAGCCTGCAATATGGGAGACCCGGGTTCAATCCCTCGGTCTCGAAGATCCCCCTGGAGAAGGGAATGGCAACCCACTCTGGTATTCTTGCCTGGAGAATTGCATGGACAGAGGAGCCTGGCTGGCTACAGTCCATGGGGTTGCAAAGAGTCAGACACAATTGAGCGACTAACATTTTCACTTTCACTTCACAGAACTGATAAACAAACAATGTTGTGATAGTTTCAGGTCAGCAGCAAAGGACTCAGCCATCCATATACATGTATCCATTCTCCCCGCCAAATTCCCTCCCATCCAGACTGTCACATGACATTGACCAGAGTTCCATGTGTTATACAGTAGGTCCTTGTTGGTTATCCATTTTAAATATAGCAGTGCATACAAGTAGGACAAACTTTTTATTTGCCAAGTTTGACAATCCAGTGCCTCCCCTGTTATCAGTTTCCTGTACTTCTTTCTAGTAATTTTCCAAGCTTGTGCAACCCACACAGACTTTGAGGGACTCACTGCTGGGGGAATCCCCAGCATCTGGAGCAGAACCTGGCAAATTGTAGCTACTTAATAAATGTTGGTTGAATGGATGAGTGAATGTACCCACCCATTTTTCTTTACATGGTTGAAAATATAAAAACATTTCATATTGTTTTCCTTCATGGGACTGCAATCTCATAGGATTGATAGAGCTACTGTGGTTATTTTTAAGAGTTTTTTCATAGTATTCCCTTTGATGAATACTATGGTCCCTTGACTGGGCTTCCCAGGTGGCGATAGTGGTAAAGAACCCACCTGCCAGTGCAGGAGATGTAAGAGACTTGGATTCCATTCCTTAGTTGGGAAGATCCCCTGGAGGAGGGCATGGCAATCCACTCCAGTATTCTTGCCTGGAGAATCCCATGGACAGAGGAACCTGGTGGGCTACAGTCCATGGGGTCGCAAAGAGCTAGGTACGCCTGAATGACTGGGCACACACCCATGCATGGTCCCTTGACATGAGACACTGGCAGGGTTGACAGTCTCCCGCTCTTATAAACAGTGCGGTACTGAATGCTCCTCACTGTATTTACCCATTGGATTTGGGTTGGGTACTATGCAAGGATGGATATAGCATTGGGATCACTTGGGCAGAGGTATGCGCTTTAAAAGGTGGATGGAGGGAATTCTTTGGTGGTCCAGGGGCTAAGACCCCATGCTCCCAATGCAGGGGACCTGGGTTCCATCCCTAATTGAGTAACTGGATCCCACAAGCTGCAACTGGGAGTTTGCACGTCACAGCTGAGAGATCCTGCATGCCTGCAACTAGGGGCTCCCACATGCCTCAGCGAGGTTCGAGGATCCTGTGTGCTCCCACTAGGACCAGGCGCAACCAAATAATAAGTAAATACAATAAATACAAGATGTGTTGGATGCTGCTGAATCTCTTTCCAAAGCGGGTCTGTTTGCACTTGCATCAGACAGCTCCTCCCTAGATCCTTACTGGCACAAAATAGTATCAGAGTTTTCCATTTTGCCAACCTGATCGGTGGAAAACTGGCATCTCACTGTCTCCTTCAGTTGCCTTTGTTTGTTTATGAGAACCTTTTTTGTGTTTGAAAACTCTCTGTACTTCTCTTTCTGTGAACTGCCTCATGTCTTTTGCCTGTTTTCCTCCCCTTACTTTCTTATTAATTTTTAACAGGTTTTTATTTATTGAAGAACACGTCTGTTAACCTGATGTATGTTTCATATATAATATAATAGTGTAATATACAATATAAAACCAGTTTTCTAACTTTGAAAAAAATCGGTTTATTATGAAATTTTTTTTACTCTGCAGATTTTTAAACATTCTCAACTAGTCAAATTTATGTATCTTTTCTTTCATGTATTCTGCATTTTGTGTCTTGCTTGGAAAAGCCTCCCCCTCAATGAGATTATAGAGCAATTCTCCCACATTTTCTTTTACTACTTTAACTTTTTTTTTCATTTAAATCTTTAATCCATCTGGAATTTATTTTGGTTTTAGGAGGGAGGTGAGGATCTAGCTTTATTCTCTACCAGATGGCCAGCCAGTTGTCCCAATACCATTTATTGAATAATCCATCGCTTCCCACAGAATTGAAATGCCGCCTTTATCATATATTAAATTGTGGAGGAGGGATTTTGTACTCATTTTCTGAGAGCCTCCGGAGTCAGCAAGGATTTTAGAAGGTTTCAGCTGAGTAGAGGCAGAGGCCCTGATGACCTCAAGGAGGACATGAAACCAAAGCCCGCAGTGGTTCAGACAAGCTCTGTGGGCTGGAGCAGGGGTTGCTTAGGGGACAAGAGGGAAAAGTGAGTTCCCAGGGGTGGGAGGGGTTTAACTAGAGCAAGATTTCTCAGCCTTGACACTACTGACATTTGAGGCTGAATAAATCTGTATTGGGGGCGTCTTGTGTATTATAGAATGTTTAGCAGCATCCCTGACCTGTACCTATTGGTATTAACCTTTCCCCCAACTTATGACAATCAAAAATGTCTCCAGATGTAGCCAAGATATCTCCAGGGGTCTCAGATCATCTCCAGTTGAGATTTATCAGACCAGGGTTGAGCAGACTCTTGATTAGGTACAAGTCAAGCCCTTTCCTGTTCTGATATCCCACCATCCACAATCTCAAGGGTGCCAGACGGCTAGAAGCCAGGATGGGAGCTGCCCTTCTGTCTCATAGACCAGAGATCGCAGTTCCCACCTGCACCCCCCCACCCCCTGGGTCTTGCGGAGAATCTCCGGGGACTCCCTTGGGCCAGCCTGAGCCTTTCCCCTGACAAGTGCACCCCCAGCCTAAGGGCCACACCTGGCCGGGCATCCAGGAGCAGTCACTCAGAAACCTGAGGTGTCAGAAGTTTTGTGACTTGAGGGTGTGTCTGTTTATTGTTTTAGGAGTAAAAGAGTCATGTGTTTGGGAGATTGGGGTGGTAGGTGGGGAGAGAAATTCCATATTAAATAGGCAGGTGTGGGCATGAGAGGAAAGAGGAAAGAGGATGGGTGAAGTCCCTGGAGCCTGGGAGAAGGAAGATACCCGAGGGGAGCAGTGGCTGCTGAGATTAGCTAATTAGAATGGGACCTGACATCCTCCTGACAACTGCTGAGTAGGAACAGTTGTTACTGAGGGAGGGGGAGAGTGGAGGTGGGTAGGGACTCCCAGGTGGCTCAGTGGTAAAGAATCCACCTGCCACTATAGGAGACGTGGGTTTGATCCCTGGGTTGGGAAGATCCCCTGGAGAAGGAAATGGCAACCCAATCCAGTATTCTTGCCTGGAGAACCCATATGAACAGAGGAGCCTGTTGGGCTACAGTTGGACATAGAGTCAGACTGACTGAGCCGCTGAGCTCACATGCATGGCCATGCAGGTGGGTAAGAGTGACCTGAAGGTCCCATGGAGTGTGATGGATCAAGCAGAGAGTGTGGAGAGAGCGGCTCTGGCAGATGAACAGCTTTTGCAGAGGCGCCTGTGTGGAGTGCGTTGCACCAACATGCATCCTCCCAGGTGTGGCTCCAACATGGAATGCAGCTTCTGATGGCAGAGAGAGAGCCAGGCTCAGGGTGCCTTGCTAAGGGGTCAGGTTTCCTTTTATTTCAAGGCACCCCTCAGCTACTCAATATGGGAAAACTATAGGAGGAAGGTGTGCAACAAGGAGTCAGTGGAGAACAGCCCATTGTCCCCTCCCCCCGCCTCCGGGGACCACCCCCTTTCCTCCCACATGTCTAGAGTGCTCACCTCACACCACTAGAATATATATCCTCTGAAGGCAGAGCTTTGTTTTGTTTTGTGCATAGTACCTAGAACGGTGTGCGGCATTTTTTTATTTTGCTGCACTGCAGGGCATAAGGGATCTTAGTTCCCCAACCAGGGATTGAACTCTTGTCTTCTGCAGTAAAAGCACAGCGTTCCAACCACTGGACCTCCAGGGAAGTCCCCAGCTGACGCTTAATACCCATTTGATGGATGAACAGATCCACACTGCAAACCTGATGTCGCTTATCCTTTTAACTTTGTGGTTCACGATCCCTGTTCCATGTCAGTAGATACCTTCCCGTGACACAGGTTTTTCATGGTGCAAACTCTTGTGCTGTGCCCAAGGCCATATTGTGCTGGGGCAAGTCCTCCGGCTCTTTGAGTTTTTTTTCCCCCATGTTTCTCCATTACAAATGCCTCAGTCCGTTCAGGCTGCTGTAACAGAAAACCACAGACTGGGTGGTTTAACAGTTTGTTGCTTACAGTTCTGGAGGCTGGAGGGCCAAGATCCAGGTGCCAGCACGGTGAGGGCTTTCTTGTTGAGTCTCAGAGTTGTATTCTCGTTGTTTCCTCATCTGATGAGGGCAGAGATAGGAGGCAGACTCTCTAGGGTCTCTTCTTATAAGCATACTAATTCCATTCATGGGATCATGTCAAAACAGAACGAACTAACATTATTTTGTTTTCTTTGTGTTTGTTTATGGTTGGCTTCTGGTCATGTTAAGAGATGCTGGTTTTTAAATTCCATTTCCTTGAAGAAATTATTATTATTAAAATTTTTGAATACTCACATAACGCAAAATTAACCATTTCACCATGTAAAAATGTAAAATTCAGTGTTTTTTTTGTATTTACAGTATTGTGCAGTTATTACCACTATCTAAATTTCAGAACATTTTCATCACTCCTATAGGAAACCCAAATCCATTAGCGATCACTCCCCATTTCTTCCTCCTTATTTCTCCCTCCCCTAGCCACTAGCAACCACAGCTCTTTGAGTTTTTTTTCCCCCATGTTTCTCCATTACAAATGCCTCAGTCCGTTCAGGCTGCTGTAACAGAAAACCACAGACTGGGTGGTTTAACAGTTTGTTGCTTACAGTTCTGGAGGCTGGAGGGCCAAGATCCAGGTGCCAGCACGGTGAGGGCTTTCTTGTTGAGTCTCAGAGCTGTATTCTCGTTGTTTCCTCATCTGATGAGGGCAGAGATAGGAGGCAGACTCTCTAGGGTCTCTTCTTATAAGCATACTAATTCCATTCATGGGATCATGTCAAAACAGAACGAACTAACATTATTTTGTTTTCTTTGTGTTTGTTTGTGGTTGGCTTCTGGTCATGTTAAGAGATGCTGGTTTTTAAATTCCATTTCCTTGAAGAAATTATAATTATTAAAATTATTAAATTTTATTAAAATTTTTGAATACTCACATAACGCAAAATTAACCATTTCACCATGTAAAAATGTAAAATTCAGTGTTTTTTTTTGTATTTACAGTATTGTGCAGTTATTACCACTATCTAAATTTCAGAACATTTTCATCACTCCTATAGGAAACCCAAATCCATTAGCGATCACTCCCCATTTCTTCCTCCTTATTTCTCCCTCCCCTAGCCACTAGCAACCACTAATCTGGTTTTAGTCTCTAGAGTTTTATCTGTTTGGGACATTTCATATCAGTGGAATCACGCAACAGGTGGTCCTTTGTGACTGACTTCTTTCACTTAGTTTCATGTTTTCAAGATTCATGCATGGATCAGTATTCCTTTTTATGGCTGGAAAATTTTCCATCAAGATTGATCGCATCTTGTTTACCTGTTCATCAGCGGATGGACATTGGGGTTGTTTCCACCTTTTGGCTATGATAACTAATCGTACTATGAACATTCACATACAACTTTTGTGTGATTATATTTTCAACTCTTTTGGATATTTACCTAAGTGGAATTGCTGGGCCGTATGATTTATGTTCCGTGTTTACCTTTTCCAGGCCATTTCCACTTTAAAAACACGTTATGTACATTGGCAGATGAATGGGTAAGGAAGTTGTGGTACATAAACACAATGGAATATTACTCAGCTATAAAAAGGAATGCATTTGAATCAGTTCTAATGAGGTGGATAACCTGGAGCCTGTTATACAGAGTAAAGTAAGTCAGAAAGAGAAAGACAAATACCATGTATTAATGCATATATATGGAATTTTAAAAGTAAGTTAATTTAAAGAAAAATATGAATCGCATTGCAAGTGGCATGTGAATATGACAGATGCTCAGGGAGGGGGGTGCAGTCCATTCACCTGGACATGACCCCCTCCTTACACTGTTTCCCACCTGTCTCTCCACCCTTATGTCCTTCCACTCCTTGGAGCCTCAGTGAAGCCAAACTGGTTTTCTCACTGTCCCTAAGAAGTGCTCTTTCCTCAAAGATGCCGCCTCTTGCCGTGACCTGGGGTGTGATCCAACTCTTGCTTATCCTCCAGAGAACTAAACTTCTCAAAATGCACCTTTTGTTTAAATCTATAGTTTAACCCTCAATTGCGTGTTCTGTCCCTCTTGTTTCTCACTAATGGTTTTATTCATGAACCTTCTCCCTCCACTGTAAGCTCTTGACAGCTGCATCTATATTTGAGTAGTTCATTGTTCCCCTTGCTTGGTGGGTGCTTAATAGACACTTGATGACTTGCCCTTCCTTGGAGCCTCCCCTCAGCCTGGAACCAGCCACAGGGTTGGCTCTTGACCTGTTTGTGTTACTTTGGGTTTGTGGTTTACCCTTCAATTAACTTATTTCCACCTGTTTGGATGTATCAGCCAGAGATCTTCACATCCCAGGAGAGAGGGGTTAGTTAATTGTTTTTAGATGCAAGAAACAAACCAGCTCAAGTCAGCTACCACTGGAAGGGGAATTTAGCACAAGGGGAAGGGGAATTTAGCAGGGACAGGGACTTCCCTGGTGGTGCAGTGATTAAGAATCCGCCTTCCAATGTAGGGGACATGGGTTTGATCCCCAGTTGGGGAACTAAGATCCCACATGCCGGAGTGGGGCAACTAAACATGTGCACCGCAACTCCTGAGCCCGCCACCTCAACTAGAGAGAAGCCTGTGTGCCGCAAGGAAGATTCTGTGTACCGCAACGAAGACCCAATGCCACCAACAAATACATAAATAGAAACATAAATATTAAGAATACAGGGACGTTGCTTGGGTACAAGAGGAAGGTCAACCTGGTGACTGGAAGGAGAATTGGGAACTGAAAGACTTTGAGGGGCCTCCATCACTCATCTTTACTTCTCCTCATCTGTATTCATCATGCCCACCTCCAGCTTTCCTTGTCTCTGCATCTTACATGGAAGATGACACCCCCCCTGGAATCTCAGCCTCCATTCTAAAGTCCTTGAAAGAATCTGATTGGCCCAGCTTCGATCTGGTGGCTGGGGAACTAGGGCAATGGTATCTTATAGCAGCAGTACTGTGGGGTACTCAGCGTGGGGTCCCTGGAGCTGAGCCCTCAGTAGCATTCGTTATTGGGTGAAGGAGCAGCTCTGGAGCTGTGAACCTCAGCTTCTTCTTTTCCAGCCTCTAGGGAAATCATGGGAGTGTGGGAGAAGAGCGGGATGTGACAAAAACAGTTAACATCAGACTTGGTAACTCTGAAAACTCCAGATGGAGAGATCTTAGGGGAGGGAGGGGAAGCGTGGAGCTGCTGGTCAGTTCCACTTCTGGGAAAGGAAGCTCTCCTGATTTTTCTGGCTCTTTGGTTGGGGTGGGGGGCGGTTGTTGAAACATCTATTGAAACCTCTTAGCTCCTTCTCAGAATTCCTACTCAGGTGATTTTTGACTCTGAGCACCAGGAATGAAAAGGAAACTTTGTTCCCTGTAGCTGGGGGCTGTTGCCTTAGTCTAAGTTCTTCCCTGCTGTGCCACCTTCCTGAGGGCAGAGTTTGACCCACCCTCCATTCCTGTTGAAGGGCTTAGAATGCTCCCCAGTATGTGCAAATATACCCAACTCCTTGTCTCAGTTACTTAATCTGTACAATGGGGCGCATACAGTCTACCATTGACATTTCTGGATTTGATCACTGTGGTTCCAATCTCATTAGCTGCCCAGAAGATCCTTGGCCCGTGGTCCTGGGTCATCATCATAAAGCTTTGGTTTAAATTGGTTGCTTGGCAAGATTTGGAAGAAACAGAATGGTGTTGTGACCTAGATTGTGGTCTAGGGACTGAGATTTGCTTCCAAGTCTGGACACTGCCACATAGCTGGGTATCCTTGGACAGATTGTTTAACTTTATGCTTCATTTTCTTTACCCATAAATGGGATGGTAATAGTACCCACCTCACAGGGTGGGCACTTCGGGTGGCTTAAATGAGTTAAGATGAGTACAGCCCTTCGAACAGTGAGCCTCTACACGTGCTGGCTGCAGCTCTTCTGCCAGGCCGGTTTCATTCATTCAGGTGATGCCTGGCCTCCAGGTGGACAGGGGGAGCCTGCCTGTGATGCTGTCTTTGTGATCTGGTCCAGCTGTGCAGGGATGCCCACTAGGCCTACATTTTTTCCTTGGCAACCATTTAACAGGAAAGGTTGGGGCCAGCTAAGCCAGATGTCTAGGGTCCTGGTTGCTTCTTTTTTCTCAATCCTTGTTTACCTTTAACAAAACTGATGAGAGCCATGCAGCCTCTCTGGGTGGCCCTGCTCTGGCTGTTTTTGAGTGTTTGCCTTGCCTTAGGAAACAGCAGGTGCAGTTGGCAGCCTCTTTCCCCACCTCCAGCCTGCTAGCCCCAATCTCTGGGGACTCCTTAGACTAATGCAGTTTTAATGAATACACATTACTGTTTACATGGCTGAAATGAGAGCCTGGCTGCTTATTTTATGCTGAGGTTTACGGCTCTGCCATTAAAAATCCTGCCTCCTTCGCTCTGCTTCTGGCCAAGGGGCTGTTTCCTGGTGACCCTTCTCCCATCCCTCAAAATAAGGTCTTCACTGTGAAGTCCTGTAGTGTCGGAACCCCTGCCTTGCCTAGAAAGGAGTCCTTTGCTTAGGACAAAAACATAAATATGGGTTCTTCATTTTTAAAAATTTAAAAATATTTCAAAACTTCTTCTCAATTAGAAAATGAAGCGATACCAAGAGGAGAAAATAAAAATCACCCATAATTCGACTACTCAGGAAAGAAACCAATTATTAACACTTTGGTTTATATTTTTGCAGATTTTAATCGATACTTATAATAAGCATTTTAAATTAAAATTAGAAACCAAAATTAAAACACGTTATTCTGAAATCTGCTTTTCATTCCCTGCAATTAATGTAATGTGAACATCTTTCTAAGACAAGAAACATAGATCAGTGGCATCTTTTATCAGACATCATTGTCTCCTCTGATATGGCTGTACTTGAATCTCTTTGAGAAAGTTTAAATTAAATCAAATTTCAAATAATAATATACACTCATGGGTTAAAAATTGAAAAGGCACAACAGAGTTTACCTTGAAAAGCCTTTCTCCTAACCTGGGTCCTTGGCCACTCAATTTTGCTCCCTATAGCAACCAGTATTACCCATCTCTTGTGTATACTTCTGGAAGTAGCCCCAGAATATACATGCAAATCATATACATTTGTTTTATCTCCCCAAAACACACACATTCAAATGTTAGCTTACCTTGCTTTTTAAACTTAATATACCTTGGAGTTTGTTCTGTATCATTACATAAAGAATGTCCTTATTCTATTTTATGACTGCATCATGGTGTATGGAATGAATGTCCCTGGGTATGCTTTAAAAATTGTCCTGTATTGACTCAAAGAAACCTTTCCTGTGGTTTTGTCCAAGCTCCTTGTCCATATGGCGTGGCCAGGGGCAGCTAAAGGAAGGATGCCCGTTCAGAGATTAGGAGGGCCCGCAGGTCCAGATTATGAATGGGATTGGCCTGGATGGATCTGAATGACAAAGACAAAGAGCAGAGCTGGTTGAGCCACATGCCAGGTGGCGGTCACTGGCAAAAGGCCATTTGTGTCTTATCTGCCATTCTCCAGATGGACCACATTTAAAACAGAGGCACTGACCTTCATTTATGCTTGGTTGAGAAAAGGTTTCAGCAGAGGCCCAGTGAGAGGATCAGATGTTTCTTACACTTTCTGGCAAGAGGTTGAAGGGTGTCAGAAGGTAAGTGATCTCATAAAGCTGATTCAGAGTGAGAAAGAACTGTGTGTCTGCTTTAGAACCATCCATTTGCCTCCCAGTTGAAGGCATGTGATGGACTAGTCAAAGCATTTCGTGTTGGACTTCGTCTTTCCTGGTGGTCTTAAGTCGCTAGGCCAGAATGCTTTGAATTGGTTGAGGAAACACTTCGTTAATGTGATCAGAGGGAAATATGGGGGGTCTTACTGAATGGGGTTTGTCAGCAAGGACAGTGATAGACCTCCTAGAGAGAGAGGGGATCATTTTGTGTAAGTAAATGAATCTTGTGACTCTCTAAACAGGAGGGGTGATTTGACTTGGGAATGGGGCATTTCCCACACTTGGAGAGATGGGAGGGAGCCCACAAGGATGGAGAGGAAACCAGGATGGTGCTGATAAGAAACTGAGAGGGTTTCTATGGGAACACCCAGGAAGTAATGATCTGTCATTGATGAATCAGTCTAGGCCCACCAGGAGAGACTTGCTCTATTATGTTCCCCCTGAATTTCAGTCAATGCCACACGAACAAGTTTTCATTATTGAGTGGAATCAAGTCAAGAATAAAGACTCATTGTTTATTATGTTTTGTAAGGGTTGGAATGAAACAAATATACAACCACACTTAATTATTAAACAATTAAAAATTGCTTTCTTAAATAGCTATTGAATTACATCAGACTCAAAACTATAATTGCCAAGAGGCTGTCAATGAAGAAAAATAGAGTGCTATATAAAAAAAACTTCTAGTGCTATGCTTAGAGAGAAGTTTATAGCCTTAACACTTTTTATGGGTAAAGATCTGTGTGATGCTCTGCTTTGAACATAATTTGGCTACTCACTAATTCTAGTGCACCTGTCATCGCTTGAAAAAGTTTCTGGTATACCTCTTTAGGAATTTCATGTAGACCCAGTTTTCTTTATTAAATCTTCTAAGGTGAATATTTTGAAGGCAAAGCATTCATTTTGTTGTTTAAATTTATACAGTTTGAGATAGTCATGTAACTGTATTATCCACTGAATATATTTCTAAACCCCACTTATTAATTTTTCTTATTAAACAAAACAGCATATCAGCATTGTGGTAATAAGAAAATAGGATCAAACAAAAAGAAAAAAAAAGGTATGTAAGAATTTAGATAAACCAAAACTTGTGTAGCAGATAAATGATATCTTTAAGGACTCAGGTTCCTTTGTTCTTCCTGCTCCATCAGCCTTAGCAGATAGTTTTCTGTCACATGGTGACAAAATGGCTGCAGAACCTCCTACAATGTAATGTACATTCCAGGCATGTAGAATATGGAATGGCCTACATCCTTTTTCTTGCAAGACTTTTTGTCTTTTTCACTGTAGAAGGGATAATTATACCCTTTCCAGGGAATTCATCTCTATCTTTATTGGCCAAGACTGCAGGGCAAACAGGTTAGAATATTTTTATCTGTGCACACTGAATGGTATCAGGGTTCTGTTAGTAAGAAGGAAAGGGGATACACACTGGGTGTGCACCCAGCAGATCTGGCATAGAAGGACTCCCCTCCTGCCCTTAGTCCATCAGTGTGACAGATTTGTTTCATTCATAGCATTTTCTATATGTTTTGGCTTTATAATTGTTAATTTTTACCAGACAAAAAGTGACTGATTTTTGTTTATTTTCTCTGTTGGACAGAGATCATTTCTGATTTTTAATTGGAGGTAATAAATATACTTTTGAATGAATGAAGATGCACTCAGGGGCAAAGGGACTTTCCTGTTCCTGGTTCTTTGCAGAGAGGGATGGTCTATATTTGTCTGGTATTGAGCTTTGAGATGGGTTTTGCAAGAGTTTGGGCGTTTCTCTTTTCACCATTTGAGTCTTTGACTAAAGGAGAAGAGAAATTTTAGACCTCTGGGAATTGACTTTGTCAGCTTAGATACTCGGAAGCGGCGGGGTGGGG
>SJYT01002025.1:133936-250983 GCA_006410635.1 Cephalophus harveyi
CCCCCCCCCCCCCCCACGCCGCTCTCCCCGCCGCCTCTGCAGCTCAAAGCCTCCAGAATGTTTCTCCTCTGTGCCTCTTCCCGTGTGGGGAGCTGTAGAGACTCCCGCGATATTTCTGAGCCTCACTGTCTTTGTTTGATATTTGGGATCGTGGCTCATTGAGAATAGCAATTTGCTCCTGACGGCTTGTCTCCAACCCCTCACCCCTAACATAAACCCAAACTCCAATACCCTACAGGGCATCACTGAAGCACTTTTGAAGCCCTTGCCGGCTTGAAACTTTTTTTTTTTACCATAAAGAGAAAGTACTTATTGATTTCCATGATTTTTAAAAACTGCGGTAAAATACCTACAACATAAAATTTACCGTCTTAACTGTTTCTAAGTGCAGAGGACTCTCTTCATCTTGCAAAACTGAAACTATCCCCATTAAGCAAGAAGTCTTTATTCTTCCTTCCTCCCTCCCCCCAGTCCCTGGCAACCACGAATCTACCTTCTGTCTCCGTGGTTTTGATTACTCCAGGTTCCTTAGATAAGGAATTTTATTTTTGTGACTGGTATATTTTACTTAGCACAGTGTCTTCGAGGTTCATGCATATTGGAGCAGGTGTCAGAATTTACTTTTTTTAAAAATTGTGTAATATTCTATTGTATATGTACACTACAATTTGTTTAGCCATTCATTCACTGTTGGACACTTGGATTGCTTCTGAAACCTTTTGGCTATTCTATTCAGAATGCTGCTATGAATATGAGTGGACTAATATCTCTTCAAGCTGTGCTTTTTTTCTTTTGGCTATATACTCAGAAGTGGAATTGCTGGATCATATGGTAAGTCTATTTTTAATTTTTTAAAGGAATCTCAGTACTGTTCTCCATAGTGGCTGGACCATTTTGCATTCTCATCAATAGTATCTAAAGGTTTCAGTTTCTCCGCATCCTCACCAACACTTGTTATTTATTTATTTATTTATTTTTGCCATACCATGTGGCATGTGGGATCTTAGTATCCTGACCAAGGATTGAACACGTTTCCTTTGTGGGGTATTAACCACTGGACCACCAGGGAAGGCCTCCTTTTTCTGTTGTTGATAGTAGCCATTTTAATGGATGTGAGGTTGTATCTCACTGTGGTTTTGATTTGCATTTCCCTACTGATAAGGGATGTTGAGGGGCCTTCACAGGTGGCATTAATGGCAAAGAACCTGCCTGCCAATGCAGGAGACATAAGAGACACGGGTTCAGTCCTTGGGTTGGGAAGATCCCCTGAAGGAGGGCGTGGCAATCCACTGCAGTATTCTTGCCTGGAGACTCCCATGGACAGAGGGGCCCGGCAGGCTATAGTCCATAGGGTTGCAAAGTTGGACATGACTGAAGCCTCTTAGTATGCATGCATGAGTGATGCTGAATATCTTCTCATCTGCTTATTGGCTATTTGTGTATCCTCTTTGGAGAAATGTCTGTTCAAGTCAGTTTCCATGACTTTGTATTATCACATCTGTATTGATTCAAGCAAGTCAACTGGAATAAACTCTGGCGTTTAGACCGATATTGTGGTTTTTCTGCAAATAAATTCTGCCCCCAAATAACCTCTAACTTTCTGGAAACAGTCAGCATGAGCACAGTTCTGAAGATAACTTTTTTAAAAAAGGAAATTCATAAAAGTATCATGTATCTTCCTTTTTTTTTTTTTTTTTTTTGACACTAATGGAACAATTTAATGTAATTTCAGAGGGAAGCAGAGCTGCTGGAAAGGCTTGTGTGATGAGGGAAGGTTACCCAGCTCTGCTTTCAGGCGGCGTGTGGGAGCAGAGAGTGGTGTTCTCTGCAGGCTCTTAGGGAGGAGAGCGGGTGAGACGGCCCATTGCAGGCCCCCGAGGGCTTGAAGCAGAGTCTGGGGAAAGAGGATGGAAGAGGGGAAAGGCAATCCTTCAAGAGTCCTGCAGAATCGGGTGGAAATGCTCTTTCACCCAACAGATTCCACTGCCTTCTAAGTACAGGGTCATGTAAGCAGTGTGCCCTGGTGGAATGCTGATTAAGAAAACTGCTCTTGGACTTGTAGACTTAAAAATGATGCACAGCATGAGAGTTAAGTTTTATTTGGGGCAATATGGGGACTGCAGCCTAGGAGACAACACGTCAGATAGCTCTGCGAAACTGTTCCAAAGAGGTAGCGGGAAAAGATGATATATATGTGATTTTGGTGAAGGGGAAGTACATGCAATCAAGCACATATTTTTTGCAGAAGGTTTCTGCTGGTCTCATGAAGTTTCTGCTTGTCACAAGAAACAGTTGTCACCATGAAGGATTTTAGTGCTTTACTAGATATGAGGAGATACAAGAATTGGGCTCATAAAATCAGCTCTTGAGAACATCTAACTATCTGAGGACCTGTCTTGCCAATTTTCCCAGAGCACAGAGTGCCTTTTTAATGTTCTCCACCCTGAACTTCTTCAGGGGGGTATTGAAGGTCAGCTGCAGCAGCACATGATTTAATCCTTGTAGAGATAGATGGCAAGCACCCATGCCAAGTGCCAATTTGAAGTTGACAGACTTTGAGTCTTTCTAGGCCTCAGTTTCTTCATCTTTCAAATGGGAACGTTAATAGGCTCTACCTCATAGGGGTCGTGGTGGGGTTTAAACAAGAAAAGGCGAGTAAAATACTGGCACCTAGTGAAGGATTATGTTATTAAGAAGGTGCTAGAGACTTGGTCTTGGCCCTTGGAAATCTACTGGTCTCATGAAGAGACAGCCTGGTTCCTACAAAATGCATAGTGGGAAGAAATAGGGGCTAAGATGTGATATGCTCTCAGATGATAAAAAGGCTGGGGAATGAACCTTAATTCTGAGTCATAATTCTTGGGCAGGCATCAAAGTGGGCTTCACAAGAAGCCCACTTTTTCGCTCTCCTCTTTCACTTTCATCAAGAGGCGCTTTAGTTCCTCTTTACTTTCTGCCATAAGGGTGGTGTCATCTATATATCTGAGGTTATTGACATTTCTCCTGGCAATCTTGATTCCAGCTTGTGCTTCATCCAGCCCAGCTTTTCTCATGATGTACTTTGCATATACGTTAAATAAGCAGGGTGACAATATACAGCCTTGACATACTCCTTTTCCTATTTGAAACCAGTCTGTTGTTCCATGTCCAGTTCTAACTGTCACTTCCTGATCTGCATACAGATTTCTCAAGAGGCAGATCAGGTGGTCTGATATTCCCATCTTTTGAAGAGTTTTCCACAGTTTTTTGTGATCCACACAGTCAAAGGCTTTGGCATAGTCAGTGAAGCAGAAATAGGTGTTTTTCTGGACTCTCTTGCTTTTTCGATGATCCAGCAGATGTTGGCAATTTGATCTCTGGTTCCTCTGCCTTTTCTAAAACCAACTTGAACATCTAGTAGTTCATGGTTTACATATTGCTGAAGCCTGGCTTGGAGAATTTTGAGCATTACTTTACTAGCATGTGAGATCAGTGCAATTGTGTGGTAGTTTGAGCACTCTTTGGCATTGCCTTTCTTTGGGATTGGAATGAAAACTGACTTTTTCCAGTCCTGTGGCCACTGCTGAGTTTTCCAAATTTGCTGGCATATTGAGTGCAGCACTTTGACAGTATCATCTTTCAGGATTTGAAATAGCTCAGCTGGAATTCCATCACCTCCACTAGCTTTGTTCATAGTGATGCTTCCTAAGGCCCACTTAACTTTACATTCCAGGATGTCTGGGTCTTAAGTGAGTGATCACTCCGTCATGATCATCTGGGTCGTGAAGATCTTTTTTGTATAGTTCTTCTGTGTATTCTTGCCTCTTCTTCTTAAAATCTTCTTCTGTTAGGTCCATACCATTTCTGTCCTTTATTGAGCCCATCTTTGCATGAAATGTTCCCTTGGTATCTCTAATTTTCTTGAAGAGATCTCTAGTCCTTCCCATTCTGTTGTTTTCCTCTATTTCTTTGCACTGATCACTGAGGAAGGCTTTCTTATCTTTCCTTCCTGTTCTTTGGAACTCTGCATTCAAATAGGCATATCTTTAAAAGAAGGTTAAGTAAGTACTCACTGTACCATCTAATGCTTCACAGTGTATCATGGTGACCATCCAGTATTGAGTTACTAACTTATGTTCTCAAGAGTAGTGTGTTTGCACAACTCATCAGAGAGTTTTCTGATACTGAGCTGATGTTGGTGTCACTGTAGTCCCTGGCATTCTTTCTAGTCCCAGTGACGATTCGCATGGTTTAGCTAGGATAGGAGGGGAGAGATTGCTCATTGCTGTCACAAAAGGGACCTGGCCAACAGACCCTCTAAGTTGAAGTACGCTTACATAATCATTAAGAAAGGACATATTGTAGTGGTTCTTGAAGTTCTCGCTGGCTGTACCCATCACTGCCAAACACATATCATCAGCTGAAGCAAGTCACGTGGCCATACCTACCTTCAGAGCAGGTGGGCAGGCACCATACTGCTCTGTGCTGGGAAGGAAGGGTAGTCAGAGCCTTTGGCCTAGTGTCCACTAGCCAACTGAACTTCTGTTTCTGTGTTCCTCTTGCTAACCATTTCTGTGTCTTCTATTGACATATATAATTAATTTTTTAAGACTGAGCACAAGAGTCTAATAGTCATCTTTGTTTTGTTTTCCTAACAGCCCATGTCAGCTCTAGATCCTGATTTTAAAATTCGAAGCCTCTCTAGGCCCACCTAGTTGCACATCATTTGCTCATTTAGCAAGTAGACCCCATGTAGCTTTGTTCTGGATCTGGGTAAAACTCTTTAATAGGCTATTGAGATTGGCTATTTCCTTGAGCCTTTTTGCATTCCGTTAGACAGAGACTTCTAGGTCAGCATCTGACCATGAGTACATTTTGGGTACATTTAACCACTTTGTAATTTACCTCAAATCCTGAGCCCTTAATGCAGGGAGAATGGAACATGGCTCCTAGAAGCATGCTGAGAGATAGAGGGAAGGAAAAGGAGACAGAAAGTGCCCTAAATAGGAACACATAGCAATCATCCTTTTTGGAGCTATTTCTCATTATAGAATCTCTGCCAGGGGTGTCTTCTGTTGGGATTCCTGCCCTTTACTCTGGGACTGTCTCAGTGCATCACTACCCAGAAAGAGGCATCATTTTCCCTTTTTGTTCTGTAGGACACACCTCTGGGATACCCTCAGGCCTGGCTGGTCATTATGTATCCGTGGCCGTGGATACCCGCTCCTGTCCTAGTCACACCTTGACTCTCCCTAATTAACCATGATGTGTGTGTTCTGTTTTCCTTTTTTTTTAATTGTTTATTTACTTGGCTATGCAGGTCTTAGTTGAGACGCATGAGATCTTTGGTTGTGGCATACAAACTCTTAGTTGCAGCATGTGGGATCTAGTTCCCTGACCAGGGATTGAACCTGGGCCGCCTTCTTTGGGAGAGCAGAGTTTTAGCCACTGGACCACCAGGGAAGTCCCACAATGTGTGTTCTCTTATGGTTGGAAAGAAAGCTTGTATTCCTGCAGTTTCTAGCAGAGTGCCAGGGACTCCATCCTCAACACTGTCTTGTCAGCCCTGTGATGCTAAACCCCAGCTGCTGGAGATCGTCCTGTCCCTCTTCCAAACAAGGAGATTTCTTAAACACCCGAAGCAAGGATCTCAGTCTGCCAGACAGCTTCCAGGCTTCAGAATATTGCCCAGCAAGATTATTGCAATCAAGAATTTTCTCAGAGACCTCAATGTACAATTATTTATTGTGACTTATTTATCCATTGAAGTATCAATTGAATCCCTGCTGCATCAGGTGGTGGGGGTGGGGGTCGTTGTCCAACAGTGATCACAATGGTAGGTCCCTGCGGTGATGAAAGCGTTGTCTGGTAGAGAGTACAGACCCGTGAAGAGGCAGGCACTCACGCAAGGCCTCCTTGCTGTGGCCCCTCTAAGTGTGCGATCCTGAGGTGAGCAGACTTGGGGCATCTAAGTAAAGCCCTCAGGGAACTTCCAGGGCTGAGTGACATTCCAGCCTAGCTTTCAGGGTGACAGGTTTAATTCAGTAAAGCAGGAGGGCGTGAAGAGAAGGAGAAGGGGTTCTCAGCAGAGGGAACAGCGAATGCAGGGCCACAGGAAGGTTCAGGAAACAAAGTCAGTTTGTCTCGACTGGCACAGAGCATCTGTCCTTGTCTACTTATTAGGTGGGGGATCTGCTTGGGAAAGAGGGAGGCAGGAGCCTGCTCATAAACAGCTCATATGTCCCATTAACGATCGTAGATGTTATTCTGAGGGTGCAGAAGTCTTTTTAAAATAAAGTGTTACATGATTGGATTTGCCTGTTAGAACCGCTCTGGCTGCAGTTGAAAGGTGAATTTCCCGGTGGCAAGGCTGGAGGAGGGGGCTTGTGTGGGGAGGCGGGTATAGTGATCCAGGCTGGACCTGATGCCTGGATTGCAGTCCGGAAGGCAGAGGGAGGCTTGGAGGGATGTTTAGGGAATGTGGTTGAGAGACCTTGGTGATTGGCAGGGGAGTGGGAGGAGCGTGGGAGAGGGAGGAGTCAGGGGTGGCTCCCAGGCTTCCTTCCAGCTTGCTGTGGGGTGGGTTGGTGGTGCAGGTCACAGAGATGGGACCCATAGGCAGAGTAACATGCTTTGAGGGAACTCAGAGTTCCCGTGGTAGGTGCCTAATTGATGTCCAAATGGCACAGACTGGCTGGCATGTGATCCTCATACCTGGGGCTTTGGGCTGGATCTGGGCTCAGGACAGAGATTTGGGACCTGCTTGCCTGTCAATGGTAATTGCCGTCATGAGTGTGATGAGCTTTCCCCAAGAGCTCATGTAGACTCTGGTGAAAGAAGAAGCAGGCCCCAGGCTGAGGACCCTGGCTTTGGAAATATTGTTGAAATGTGTAAAAATGAAAGTGCTTACAGAGTTATTTCAGCAAACATTTATTGAGCAAGAGCTTGTGCAAGGCACAGTGGCATGTGTGTTGTGGGAGTCCCTCCGATTGATGGAGCTCGGCATTGTGTAAGGAAGTGATCACTACTGGGGCAGGGAAACTTTTGGTTGTTGCTGTTTAGTTGCTAAGTCATATCTGACTCTCTGCAATCCCATGGACTGCAGCACACCAGGCTTCCCTGTCCTTCACTGCTTCCAGAGTTTGCACAAACTCACGTCCATTGTGTCAGTGATGCCATCCAACTGTCTCATCCTCTACCACCCCCTTCTTCTCCTTCCCTCAGTCTTGCACAGCATCAGTGTCTTTTCCAATGAGTTGACTCTTTGTATCAGGTGGCCAAAGTATTGGAGTTTCAGCTTCAGCATCAGTCCTTCCAATGAGTACTCAGGACTGATTTCCTTTAGGATTGACTGTCCAAGGGACTCTCAAGAGTCTTCTCTGGCACCACAGTTCAAAAACTTTGTAAATGCCCATAATGTGAAAGAGATGGTGATAAAGACAGGGGCCAGGAAGAAAAAAAGGGCAGTGAACAATATAGGCTGGAAAACACACTGCTGTTTGGGGGACTGGAGGGCTCCCTGGAGGAGGTGACTTTCATTTTAAACTGGAAAAATAACCTCAGTACATGGTTTTCATTTAGTACTCTGGCCTGGCATTGGATGTGAATAATAGAGTAGCTGCTCTTTCCTCATAAGCAAAACTAAGAAGGTAACTTTTGTATAAAGAGATCTTTTGTTAGGTGTTTGGAGCTGGAGTTTGGGAATGGAGGAGAACTGGGGAGGACAGGTGGGTGAGGGGGCACTGCAGGAGGGGGAGGAGGCGTGAGGATGTTTTCAGGAAATGTGAGTCCTTCCTCATGGCAGGAATCCAGGGGGCTGAAAGACATTTTGGGACATCAGAGTCGAAAGCTGTAGGAAGGTTTTGAGTGCCGTGCTGCAGAGTCTGGGGTCCAGCATGAAGGCAGAGTACAGTAAGTCCCCTACATACAAATGAGTTACATCCCGAGAGTGTGTTCCTAAGTCCAGCAAAGTTAGGCTACCCACCCAACTAACACGATCGGCTTTGTAGTACTGTACCATAATAGATTTATAATACGTTTCACACAAATCATAATAAAAAAACAAAAAAAACATTTTAAATCTTACAATACAGTACTCTACAGTACACCAGCTGGCATTCGGGGACTGGCATCCAGTGAAGAGGCAACAAGAGCTACTGACTGGAGGAGGGAGAGGGGTGGAAGCTGGTAGAGATGAAGGATGGTCAGCAATAGGAGATGGATGGCAAGCTTCAGTTTCACTGATGCCTGACGTTGATGGTACAGGTTCTGGTTCCTTGCTGGATTCACTTCTGTCTACCCTCTTGAGAAAATGATCCAGCGATGTCTGGGTAGGAGGTCTTTTTTTCCTCGTTGTAATGGATGCTGCAGCACTGGATTGCATTCTGACTGGCTGCTGCATCCTTCACGTACTGTTCTATGTTCGGGTCATGTGTCTCAAAACCTGACAGTGCCCCCTCAAATAAAGCAAACCCCCTCTCCATTTCCTGTGCTGTGAATCTCTGTGATTGCTCAAGTTAACTCATCTTCCTCTTGCCTGTCTATGTCCTTTCTCTGGGCATCTTAGCATCTTTGAATGTTCACAACTTGAAGGTTTCTATGTGGAGAACTTACTGTTGGTAGGCATTGGAAGCTGATGTGGCCTCCAGAGCACACTGGCTAAACGTGTGAGCTTTTGAACCAGACAGTCCTGGGGTTCTGAGCTGGTTCCTGCTGCTTCCTAGCTGTGTCGTCTTGGGCAATAATCTCATCTGTCAAACAGGAATGAAATACCCCAGAGGAGGCTGTGAGGAGTAAGATAATGTATAGAGAGCACTTGGCAGTGCAGGAATACAGAAGCCCCTCAGTACATGCTGCAGTTTAGACATGATCATACCCACAAGAACCCCTCTTGTTTGCTTTGGGCGCCTCAGGGCCTAGGAGCATGTCTGGCCTATAGTAGATGCTCAATAAATATTTCTTGGATAAAAGATGAATTATGCCAGTTTTGTTTTGGAAGGGATCTTTGGGAAAATACTTGGATAAAGGCTTCAGGAGAAGGTGAAAATTCCCTTTCTCCTGGTGCCTGGGTTTCAGAGATGAGAGGCAGACCTTTCTGCAAGATAGAAAAGGGGAGCTTTAGGGGGATTCCTGAGACCATCCAGGAGGGAGCTGGTGAGGGGGTAGGAGACAGTGTCCTGTGAAATGTGCCTCCCCCGACCCAGGGAGCCCCCTAAAACTTTCTGTAACGGTTTGCATCTGTGATGCTCCCAGCTGCCATCTGCTGTGGTCCAAATGGGATTTGTAGAGGCATGTGACTGTCAGGCCTCCTAGTAACTCTGCTTTCACGGGAAAGCAGCTGCCTCCCAGCCAGCCAGTGTCTTCAAGATGTGGGAAGCTTGCATCTGGGGGAAGGAGAACAGCCTGTGGAAAGATGGCAGGAAGTGTGTGGTGGGGATGGAGATGAGCCCAGGAGGCCGCCGCACTTGGTGCTCCAGGTGGACTGTGTTTTTTCCCCCTACCTGAGTTTATGGGGTTGCTCTTTTGAAGAGCATTTCAATGACTTGTCTGCAGATTCTAGGAAAGAAGTTAAAATTTGGTTGTCAGTGTCTGCCTTTCTAGATTTCTTCCTTCTAACTTATTGTTATGACTCCAAACGAAAAGCGTTTAGTACTTATTATGGGCTTCATTGGGTTGTTATGATTGAATACATGCAAGACTTTTAGTGCAGTATCCAAGACATAGATGGCGTTTAATCTTATCATTGTTATTATTGGTTAGCCCCAAGTCCACTTAATCCCAGCAGCAACATTAGTGGTCGGTACTCTTACAGTGTTGATGTTAGAGACACAGCTTGACAATTTCGTGGTCGTACCTTGTGGCTGAACAGATGCCTGGTCATGCCTGAAGGAACCTGAAGCTCCCGGAGGTTGATGACTGGCTCAGGATCATTCACAAAGCAAGTAGCAGAGCCGATTGCCATGGTAACCATTTCTCAGCATCAGCGCTCCAGGATGGACTTGACGATTCCCAGTCTGGCATTGGCCTGTCCCCAGTGCCAGGAGTGTCTGGTCAGAGAAGTAAAGAAAACGGTTAATTCCTGAACGGTGCCTGCCAGGGCTCGGGGGTTGGTGAAGACCATGCTCTCAAGGACCACTGGAGTCACTCAAGGCGCCCACTGTCACCTCACCGTCCAAGTTTTTTTTCGTTTATTTCCCCTGATGCTCTTCACAGCCCCAGGAACTAACCAAGGGGGGAGTTTTCTCTATCAGCCGTGGGAAGTGTGCCTCGATTGTCCCGAGGTCCTAGAGCTTTTGATGGGACCGGAACCAGACTTCCGTTTCCAAATTCGGTTCTGTCAGTAGACCACGAGCCCCCCCACCCCACCCAGACGAGACAGATGGCAGACAGCTCCAGGAGTTTAAAATAGACTGAGCTCACTTCTGAGGTAGACATGTGCGCGGAGAGTGAGCTGGAAGGCAGGGACCCCTGTGTGGGAAAGCATTTTGGCAGAAAAGAGCCCGGAGTGGAGTGCTGAATGTGAGGACGAGTGTAGCTAGGTGGGTGTGAGAGTGTGAGAAGGGACTTGGGAGGGAGCCAGCGTGAGGCAGGGCAGGGAGGGGGAAGGGGTGGGGAGCACCTGTACGGCTTCCTCCCTCCTCTCCAGCCCTGCCTGCCAGCTGGGCTCCCAGAGACCAGAGGGTCAGGTGGTCATACTGGCATGCCTGCTGTTTTTTCCTTCCCGTCCTTCTGGCCTGCTGGGTCTTGGAAACTGATGTCTTAGGAGAACAGTGAATTTCCTGCAGAGAGTTTATACAGCCCCTTTAGGGTGATTCAAAGTCTATGCATTCCCTACTTTTTGCTAAAGGGACCCCAAGGAATGATCCATAGCATCCACCTTTGAACCATGTGATGAAATTGCCTGCCCATTGCTGATGGACCAGGCATGTCTTCACCTGATTCTTTCTTGAACTTGGACTTTGCCCTGAGCGATGCCAACTAACCTCTAACAACTCTAGACTGGAAGGCGGTGTGGTCTCAGGGACTGTGCGATGTGTACCAAAAATCAGAGGAAGCCTCACTGTTTCTGGAGCGGGTTCAGAGGTTGGGTCCAGAGGTCGTGTGGACAGGGAGATGGAGTGGCTGTCTTGGTTCCTGATGGTCCTGCCTTGAAGCCAAACTAAGTGGCTGGCCTTGGTTTCTGTGAGTTACTTTGTTTCCTTGTAATAGGCTTCTTTGTTTGCTTGAGCTAGTTTTGGTGGGATTCTGACAGCTGTAAGCCTGGATGGCCTGAGGAAGTGGCTGAGGACATGCAGGTGGAAACCCTGGCCATTATGGGAGTGAGGTTGTTGGGATCTCTCTGGAGGGCACATTTGGGGAGTTATCAGAGTGCATTTCTGACTGGAGGGGGTCTTGTATCTGAGGCCTCTGGGGACTGAAGAGTGGGAATAGGTGCTCTGGTGGAAGATGTTGGTCCATGCAGCAGCCATTCCCCCATCGTTCCTGGTTTTATTTAGTGACAGTGTGCCCAAGGGGCAGAATATGAGTGACCCACGGTAGTTCTGTTTCCACCCTGTGACTGATCTTGAGGTGGGCATGGGACCTAGTTTTGGCCAGTGTAAAAGAGAAAATAACTCCTTTTCCTCTCAACCCTTCCTGTCTTAGAGGTTGTCAAATATGAAAATAATGGTTGGAGCTATGGTGACCACCTTATGACTATACACAGATGCCTGGAATTGCAGCTGACAGCCTGGAGCCACTCACAGCCCCAGAAACTTCCTACTTCAAGCGTTTTCTGTGTGTGATATTTGTTGATGAGCCCCTTTTGTTTAAGCAGCATTTAGTTGGCCGTTATGTTAATTGAAGCCCAAGGCATCTTTTTTTTTTTTTAATTGGAGTATAATTGCTTTACAATGCTGTTAGTTTTTGCTGAACAAATGTGAATCAGCTATATGTATATAGAGATCCCTTTCGTCCTGAGCCTCTCTCTAGGTCCTCATAGAGCACTGGGCAGAGCTCCCTGTGCTATACAGCAGGAAAGCCCAAAGCATTTCAGCTGATACAGTTAGGCTTTGTGATTTGGAGATCTGGGAGGAAAGCAAGGCATGTACAATAATCTCTTTAAGCAGAAAAATTAATGCTTTGCTACATGAAGACCTTTAGCTCTGGCATTAAAGGCTGGTTTATAAAGCCTTGGCTTTGAGACTTGTGTGAACTGATATCCACCTGTGCATCCATCCATCATCCAGACACTCATCCATCCATCTTGCATGCATCCATGTTTCCATCCATCATCTGTCCATCCATTCATCGGCCCATCTCTCTATTTGACTTTCTTTTTATGAAACTTTCCCTTTGAGGGATGGAGGATTTCCTTCTTGGCCTCGCTTGATTCTGTCTGTTGTCATTTCAGTATAAATGCTTCTCTTTCTCCAGTTAGATTATGTTTAGAGAGATGGGATTAGGTGGTCTTAGCAGAGTGAGAAGGAGGTTCTGCGGCAGCCTCTCTCTAGGGACACCTGGTCTTTCAGTGTGTCTGGCATCTTAAGAGAAATGTTGACTTTTAGACATTGAGGGGAAAGTGTCTCTTCAGTTCTTAGGATGTTAAAATCTCCTGCTACTGCTACTACTGCTAAGTCATTTCAGTCGTGTCCAACTCTGTGCGACCCCATAGACGGCAGCCCACCAGGCTCCCCCATTTCACTCCCTGGAGCTGCCTCAAATATATTCAAGCACTGTCAGCTTTAGGCCTGGATTTGTTGGCTGGAAAGAGCCAGGATCTGTCTGCAGAAAAGTCATGTGGGACTGACTTCAGGAAATAATTACTGTTTTCATAGCAGTTTTAAGGGGGAAGATACTCTTTATTTTATTTATTTATTTTGGCTGTGCTGGGTCATTGTTCGTAGCAATGCTTACTAAGGCCCACTTGACTTCACATTCCAGGATGTCTGGCTCTAGGTGAGTGATCACACCATTGTGGTTATCTGGGTCATGATGATCTTTTTTGTACAGTTCTCCTGTGTATTCTTGCCGCCTCTTCTTAATATCTTCTGCTTCTGTTAGGTTCATACCATTTCTGTCCTTTATTGTGCCCATCTTTGCATGTTCCCTTGGTATCTCTAATTTTCTAAATTAGAAAGTGAAGAACTGAAGAGCCTCTTGATGAAAGTGAAAGAAGAGAGTGAAAAAGTTGGCTTAAAAAAAACAAAACTGAACATTCAGAAAACTAAGATCATGGCATCTGGTCCCATCACTTCATGGCAAATAGATGGAGAAACAAGGGAAACAGTGACAGACTTTATTTTGGGAGCCCCCCAATCACTGCAGATTGTGACTGCAGCCATGAAATTAAAAGATGCTTGCTCCTTGGAAGAAAAGCCATGACCAACCTAGACAGCATATTAAAAAGCAGAGACATTACTTTGCCAACAAAGGTCTGTCTAATCAAGGCTATGGTTTTTCCGGTAGTCACGTATGGATCTGAGAGTTGGACCATAAAGAAAGCTGAGCATGGAAGAACTGATGCTTTTGAACTGTGGTGTTGGAGAAGACACCTGAGAGTCCCTTGGACTGCGAGGAGATCCAACCAGTCCATCCTCAAGGAGATCAGTCCTGGGTGTTCACTAGAAGGACTGATGCTGAAGCTGAAACTCCAATACTTTGGCCACCTGATGCGAAGAACTTTCTCATCAGAAAAGACCCTGATGCTGGGAAAGATTGAAGACAGGAAGAGAAGGGGACAGCAGAGGATGAGATGGTTGGATGGCATTACCAACTCGATGGACATAAGTTTGAGCAAGAGTCAATAGTTGGCGATGGACAGGGAAGCCTGGCGTGACTCATCAGAAAAGACCCTGATGCTGGGAAAGATTGAAGACAGGAAGAGAAGGGGACAGCAGAGGATGAGATGGTTGGATGGCATTACCAACTCGATGGACATAAGTTTGAGCAAGCTTCAATAGTTGGCGATGGACAGGGAAGCCTGGCGTGCTGCAGTCCATGGGGTTGCAGGGAGTCAGACACAACCGAGTGACTGAACTGAACTGAACTGGGTCATCACTGCTGTGCACAGGCTTTCTCTAGTTGCAGCAAGTGGGGGCTACTCTCTAGTTTCAGTGAGCAGGCTTCTCATTGTGGTGGTTTGTCTTGCTGGGCTTCCTCAGTGGCTCAACTGGTAAAGAATCTACCTGCCAATGCAGAAGATGCAAGAAATGCGGGTTCTATCCCTGGGTGGGAAGATCCCCTGGAGAAGGAAATGCAACCCGCTCCGGTATTCTTGCCTGAAAACTTCCATGGCTAGAGGAGCCTGGCGGGCTATGCCGCAAAGAGTCGGACACGACTGGGAAAGCACGCACACACACTCTTGTTGCAGAGCATGGGCTCTAGGGTGCACCAATGACTGAATCTGATTTTATTTAGAAACCAGAGTTCTTACTTCTTGAGCCAAGTGAGTTTTTCTTTTCTGAACTTGGCCTTTGCTGATGCTTGAGTCTTTGCTTGAGTGCAGGTAAGAGGATGTTTTGGGTGGCAGCCACAAACCTGGCTGAACAACGGCTCATCTGGAGGACAGGTTCATACATATGGAACCTCACCTCAGATCTACCCAGTCAGGAGGTTGTCACAAGTGGCTGTGTGTTAGACTGAGCTGGGGAGCTTTTAAAAGTCCCAGTTCCCTGGCCCTACCTCAGACCTGTTAAATCAGAATATCTGGGGATGAGACTGGAACAGCAGCCTAGTTTAGTAAAGGCTCTCAGGTGATTAAAAGGTTTGAGAGCTACAGGGGGAGATAATCTGGACTTTCTATAAAGCCTGATGCAGTCCATCTTTTGAACATCACAGATTGGACCATGGTCACTTAGCAGTATAGACAAGACAGGCTCAGCCCACCTTCATGACTGTAACAAATTGTTACTAACTAATAGGCACATTGGAGAAATAGCAAACCACAGGGACCCAAAAGGAATATAAAATGAAAATTAAATCCTGTCAGCTTTGGGCATCCATATCTCAGCTCCACATCAAAAATCTTTGAAGTTAAAAAAATGCAGTGTTTTAAAATGCAATTTTGGGTAATATATTCACATAGCTCAAAAATACAAGAAAGTATGCAGGTTTTAAATTTTCTCATTCACACCTTTCTTTCCACCCACCCACTGCCCACCCTTTCTTGGGGTGTCCTTTCAGAAGCTTTTCTTCTCCTCCCTTGTTTTCACAGAAAAAGGTGGCATACTGCAATCCACTTTGCTTTTTCTGCTAATATTTGGTTGGTAGGCTCCCATGTGCTGGAATGGCTGGCGTTTGTTCTGATTTGTTTGTTGGGTATCCTCACTGGTTTCCCTGGTGGCTAAGAAGGTAAAGAATCTGCCTGGAATATGGGAGACTTGGGTTTGATCCTTGGGTCGGGAAGATCCCCTGGAGAAGGGAATGGCAATCCACTCCAGTGTTCTTGCTGGGGAAATCCCATGGACAGAGGAGCCTGGCTGGCTACAGTCCATGAGGTTGCAGAGTCAGACATTGCTGAGCGACTAACACACACCCATGCCATGCCAGTCTTTACATATTTGAATTGGTCTTGCCTCCTCTTGACTTTGCGTCTTGGAGAACTATCTATGTCAGTACAAAGAAAGATTCCTTTTTTTTTTTTTTTTAATATTTATTTGTCTGTGCCAGGTCTTAATTGCAGCATGTAGGATCTTTAGTTGTGGCATTTGGAACCTTGGCTTCCCTGATGGCTTAGCTGGTAAAGAATCCGCCTGGAATGTGGGAGAGCTGGGTTCAATCCCTGGGTTAGGAAGATCCCCTGGAGAAGGGAAAGGCTACCCACTCCAGTATTATGGCCTGGAGAATTCCATGGACTATATAGTCCATGGGGTCGCAAAGAGTTGGACACGACTGAGTGCCTTTCACTTTACTTCTTTGAAACCTAGTTCCCTGACTAGGGATCGAACCTGGGTCCCCTTCATTGGGAGTGTGAAGTCTTAGCCCCTGTACCACCAGGTAAGTCCCCCAAAGAAAGGTTCCTTAAACTTAAAATTAGATGCGAAGTTTTCCATTGTATGGATGATTCATAATTTATTAGAGCAGTTCTCTGTGATGGACTTCAGATTATTCCCAATTTGGGGCTGTTTCAAACAATGCTATTAAGAAGAATGCAGGAAATGTATCATTTAGATATGTAGAAATTCATCTGTAGAATTCCTGTAAGTGCTATTTAGTGGTGAAAGGGCATTTTCTGGAGTCAAACTAGCAATGAGAAATGTGGAGAAGATCTCAAGTTCTCCAGCATTGCTGTGCCAGGCAACTCTGCTTCTGAATTGTACTAGATGAACAGCTATATTTGCTTTTTTCCATTTGTCTTTGAGGAAATATCAGAAGGAGCAGCTGAAAATTTCTCATCTGATGATTTTAGAGATGTTTCTGGTGCTTCAATTCTCCAAGGGCGGTTCTTGGACCACCAGCATGTATCCTGTAGCAGTTGTGAAGACTACAAAACCAAAGCTTTGCTAGAACTTTTGGGTAGAGCCTGATCAGTTTTTAATAGGCCCCTCAAGTGATGCTTCTGTTCACTGTTGAGAACCACTGTTGTGGGGATTTGTTTTGGAGCAGTGCCCTGGGAGGAGACCCTCTCATATGATTACAGAGTAGGGCCACTCTAGTTCATCCCATCCATGATCTGTAACTGCTGTGGACATCAAAAGCTCTATGATTCCAAGTAGACTCAGTCGTGGCAAAGGCTGAATATAACATTTGACTATCAGTCCCTCTTTGCCCTCACATGACTAAGATAATATATAATAGGAGAAACACTATAGACAACTTAAAAATTAATAACCAGTTGTTGGAATCTCAGTGATATCTCCATTATTTGTAAGACAGATGTGGCTGGATTGGGTTCACTCACTCTAGGCATCACCCCTGGCTACAAAGACCAACTGGAAACAATAGAAAAACCCTTCGTCTCTCTGCCACCATCCTGTTCCTAGACTATGAGACCCAAGTGAAAAGTCATCCTTCTACTCAAGAGTATTTTTTTGAAATGACTGAAGGCTTCTTACAACCCTTGATCTTCCCGCATTCACTCAGTGAAGTCAGACAGGTAAAGGAGGCAGCTTACTTGTGCGCTGGTTGGTGGAGGGAACTGTTGATAGCAGACTGATCCTTGAGGGGTGAGGCTTGCATAGGTAAGGTGCATTGTTGTGGTGGTCGGGAAGATCCCCTTTGGAAAGCAAGGTGCATAAGAAAGACCAAAGGAGCTAGGGTGTACATCTGGGGATCAGAGAACCTAGGAGCAAAGAATGGAAAAGAGTCTGTTTAAGGACAACAGAGTGGATGAGTGCTTGCTAGAAACGTGGTGCTGTTTACATTGGCCTGCCCGCCAGTGTGGCTTGACAAGGGGATTTGACCATCTCTAAAGTGGGCAGAGAGGGCTTCTCTGGTGCTTCAGTGGTAAAGAATCCACCGCAGTGCGGAGACATGTGTTTGATCCCTGGGTTGGGAAGATCCCCTGGAGGAGGGCACGGCCAGCCCCTCCAGTGTTCTTTCCTAGAGAATCTCGTGGACAGAGGAGCCTGGCGAGCTACAGTCCATAGGGTTGCAAAGAGTTGGACATGACTGAAGTGACTTAGCATGCATGCATGCATGCAAAGTGGACAGAGAACAGGACCAGGGATACTCTATGCAAACTGTCTTTTGACAAATGCAGGATCTGGATGTATATTCGCAATGAGTAACGCAGAGCTTACAACAATGCAGTCTACAGAGTTTTGAGGGACAATGTTATCATCTACATATTGGATTCTCAGTCATGCTGTCATTAATGTGTGAAGGCGACAGAACACCAGTTTTCAGATATTAAAAAGGTTTTGGAAATCTACCACCAATGAAAGAGTTATGTGAAGAGGTCCTCTCTCTGATTGAGAAAAGTCTAATACTAAGAACTTCAGGATGGAGTTACACTTTAGAGGGAATGCGATGAATCCTTCAAGTAATTAAATGTAATATTGAGTCCAAATAATCACTCTTAGTCTTTTGTTGGCACCCACTCCAGTACTCTTGCCTGGAAAATCCCATGGATGGAGGAGCCTGGTAGGCTGCAGTCCCTGGGGTCTCGAAGAGTCGGACACGACTGAGCGACTTCACTTTCACTTTTCACTCTCATGCATTGGAGAAGGAAATGGCAACCCACTCCAGTGTTCTTGCCTGGAGAATCCCAGGGACGGGGAAGCCTGGCAGGCTGCCGTCTATGGGGTCACACAGAGTCAGACACGACTGAAGCGACTTAGCAGCAGCAGCAGCAGCAGTCTTATGTTAAAATAGATGGCAGAAGATTTATCAGTCGTAACAAGTGTATCATCCAAATGTGGGGGATGTTGATAATAAGGGAGGCTATGCATGTGTGGGGGTATATGGGAAATCTCTGCACCTTCCCCTCAATTTTGCTGTGAACCTTAAACTGCTCTAAAAATTAAAGTCTTAATAACAAAATAAAATAGATGTTAGATGTCAAAAATATTTGTGAATGAAAGGCAATATGGTGTAAAAATAACTTCATAATCTTTTATGAAGATTTGAGTTTAAAATCCTAGTTTATGTTAATGAAGGCTCCAAAGTAGATAGTAGGGGAGTGAGGATAAGAAAAATGTACTCAGTTTACTGTCTTTTGTATGGAAGACTTAATAAGAAAATATGCCATCAACTTTCTCTGTTAAAAATGAAGTAAAACTAGAAGTTAATAAAAAAAGATGATAAAACTCAAGAACTGAAAATTGAAACACTTTCCTTAATAACCCTGGGACATATTCAATATGGTGCTGGATGTTCTAGCCAGCAGTAAGCATGTAATAAGGCAAGAAAAGGAAATAAAAGGCATACAGATAAGAAAGGAAGAAATAAAACTGACTTTATTTGTCGATGACGTGATTGTACGGGAAATCTGAAGCAGCCTACAAGGCAACAACAAGAAGACAAAAAAATCCTAATACAACTAATTAATGAGTTTGGCAGTGTTGCAGGGTACAGGGTAAACTACAAAAGTTGATTCTGTTTTTATATACTAGCAATGGACATGAAAGACTCAACATTAGTTCTTCCCAAATTTGTGTACTGATTTGGTGCAATTCCTATGAAAATCCCAACAGAATTACTTTGTGGATAAAACAAGATTATTATATAATTTATATGAAAAGGCAAAGGAGCTAGATTAGCTAAATCAGTTTTGAAAAAGAAGAATAAAGTGGGAGGAATCAGTCTTATTGTAATATTATTAGCTACAACAATCAAGACTTGGTGGTATTCGTGGAAGGGTAGACCCAAAGATCCTTGGAACAGAATAGAGAATAGAAATAGACCCATGCAAGTGCATCCAGTTGATTTCTAACAAAGGCACAAAAACAATTCAGTGGAGAAAATACACTCTCAACAAGTGTGCTGGGGCAGTTGTTTACCTATGGGCAGAAAAATGAACCTTGGCCCAAGTCTTACACCTCACAGAAAAATTAGCTCAAAGTAGATCGTGGACTTACATGTAAAACATAAAGATGTAATACTTTTAAGAAAACAGAAGAGAAGAATCTTTGGAATCTAGGGCCAGGCAAAGAGTTCTTTAGAAATTACGCTGGAAGCAAGAACCATAAAAGAAAAAATTGATATGTTGGACCTCATCCAAGTTTTAACACTGTTGCTTTATGAAAGACCCTGTTAAGAGGGTGGAAAGACAGACTACAGGTTTGGACCAAATATTTGCAAACCACATATCTGCAAAGGACTATGGTCTGGAATGTATAAAGAACCTGCCAAACTCAACAAATAACCTAATTAGAAAATAGGCAAAAGATATAAACAGACATTTCATTGAAGTGGGGATACACATGGTAACATAAGCACATAGTCTCACGCATGCACAGACACACCCCACAATGAGATAGTACTGCACACTTACCAAAATGGCTAAAATAATAAACAAGGACAGTACCAAATACACATGAGGATATGGAGCATCTCAATCATTCTTATATTCTTGGTGGAAATGTAAAATGGGACAGCTACTCTGGAAAACAGTTTGGCAGTTTCTTAAAAAAAATGAAACAGTCAACTGTGATATGACCCATGAATGATTCTCTAGGGCATGTATTCCCAAGAAATGGAAACTCATGCTCACACAAAAACCTCTGTGCAAATCTTTATAGTGTCTTTATTCATAATAGCCAAAAGCTGGAAGCAGCCCAAAAGTCCTTCAGTAAGTAAATGGCTCAACAAATTGTCGTCTGTCCACATCATGTACTATTAGTCAGCAATAAAAAGGAACAAACTACAGATACACTCAGCGACCTGGATGAATCACCAGAGAATTATGCCAAGTTAAAAAAGCTCATCCACAAAGATTCTACTCTACTGTATGATTACAATTATATAACATTCTCAAAATGTCAAAATTATAGAAACGGGGAACAGATTAGTGACTTTCAGGAGTGAGGAGAGGGTGGGAGCAGAGAGAAGTGGGTGCGACTGGAAAAGGGCAACGTGAAGCCTCCTTGTGAAATGTTCTGTATCTTCACTATATTAACCTTAGTATCCTGGTCGTGATATCATATTATAGTTGTGCAAGGTGTTATCTTTGGAGAAACTGGGTAAAGGATATATGGACTCTCCCTATTATTTTTTATAATTGCATGGGAATCTACAGTTAAGTGGGTGCAACTGGAAAAGGGCAACGTGAAGCCTCTTTGTGAAATGTTCTGTATCTTCACTATATTAACCTTAGTATCCTGGTCGTGATATCATATTATAGTTGTGCAAGGTGTTATCTTTGGAGAAACTGGGTAAAGGATATATGGACTCTCCCTATTATTTTTTATAATTGCATGGGAATCTACAGTTGTCTCAAAATAAAAAATATTAAGTAAAAGTTTTAAAATTAGGCTATTTAGTATAGTTTATAAACTATAGATGACACCAAGTCAGTATTCCAAATTTATAGTCATATATGCTTTTTATAACTACAACCCTGCTTCTTGTTACATATCAACAAACTAACTAGAAGTGGGGTCCAGCTGCTTGCTGCTCAGAAGCCAATAAAGAGGCCAAGTTGGTAGAAAGGGAAGTTTGCTTGATTTTGGATGCTGCCGTGAAGGTGTGGGGGAGGGCGGATGCCTGTCCAAAGGCCAACTTCCCCCCAGTGACAGTCAGTGGGCAAGAGCTTTTATAGGCTGTAGGGGGGCAAACATACAGAAACAATACAGTCAGTTCTGAGAGTCATCTTGAAATTGATCATTGGTGTTCTGACTTGCATCATCTTGATTGTTTTAAACAGTTAATCTTTAATTCCAGGGTCAGTTTGTTCCCATTCCCTTGAGGCCAATTCTCAGAATTTGTGGCCGCGTATGTCATGGCTAAAGTCTGGTCATTGGGTAGTTAACTTCTTGCCCCTGGTAGGACTTTTTAGCATCTATAGGACAGCTCACAGAATATGGCTCAGAATATTGTCTATAGTCCTTGAGAAGGAACTAAAGGTCCCTGGGTGTGCTTAATGACTAACCCATTATTATTTGAGCTCCTTTAACTGTTTTCTTTTGTTTCTGCATTTTCTCCCTTCTCTGATCAGATTTATTCTTTGACTAAACTTGGTCCACAGTCAAAAGGCAGGCTGAGGACATGGTGATGGGCGGAAAGGACCATAGGGTTCCGCTCCGTTGCCAAACCATCAATTAAGCATTTCACTCAAGAAGTAAGGGAGAAAAACTTCACAAGAGAAACCTAAGGAAAGCAGGAATAGAAATGCAGAATTGGGTCTCCTGTGTTACAGGCAGATTCTGTAGAACCGTCTGAGCCACCAGAGAAGCCCTATAACATTTTATATCCTGTTGTAGTAAAGCATTAGAATGTACAAAAAACATTGTGTTGATAACTCAGAGAATTAGCCCTGGAAAACAGGACAAAGCACAATCAACAAAAGCCAGTAAAATAGATCTCCTTTATCTAATCATATGTATAAAATGGCCTTCCCAGGTGGTGCTAGTGTAAAGGACCTGCCTGCCATTGCTGGAGATATAAGGGATGTGAGTTTGATCCCTGAGTCAGGAAGATACCCTGGAGGAGGGCATGGCAACCCAGTTCAGTATCCTTGCTTGGAGAATCCCCATGAACAGAGGAGCCTGGGGGACTACAGTCCATAGGGTCATACAGAGTCGGACATGACTGAAGTGACTTAGCATGTATGCACATGTATAAAATGAATCTATAAGATGAATATAATACATATAATGAATATATGTATATCCACAGTATGCAAGTTGGGAATGATAAAGGACAGAAATACAAGGATAGAAAAGATTATAAACTAAGAGATAATACTATACAGGTATGCATGGATTTATATGATAGCTTTATTTGTTTATTTATTGGCTGTGCTGGGTCTTCAGTGCTGTGTGAGGGCTTTCTTTAGCTGCCAGTTGCGGTGTGTGGCCTTCTCCTTGGGGTGGCTTCTCTCGCTGCAGAGCACAGGCTCTAAGCATGTGGGCTTAGAGCCTGTACAGCCGGTAGTTGCAGTACACGAGCTTAGTTGCTCTGAAGCATGTGGGATCTTCCTGGACCAGATATTCAACCTGTGTCTCCTGCATTGACAGGCGAATTCTTAACCACTGGACCACCAGGGAAGTCTTACCATAGCTTTTCTACTATATTCTTCTGATATTAGGCAAGTTATTTACTCTCTCTAAGATCAATCTCTTCCACTGTAAAATGAGGATAATAATGCGGCGTTTGTGTGGATTCAGTGCGCTCATGTGTTTAAATAGCTCAATCCATTGATATGTGCTTCATAGAATTCAGATGTTAGCTGTTGTTAATTTTTGCTATTAACTTTGTTAATGGATAAATGTCTAGGAAAATAAAAATGCCCCAATTATCAACCATAAAAGAGAGCCTGTCTAGACTAGGGCTGGACAACTTTTTCTTATAGGGACAGATAGTAAATATTTTAGGTGGGGCATTCTCCAAGAACAACTCAACTCTGCCATTGTAGCATGAAACCAGCTATAGATAATTTGTAAAGAAGTGGACATGATTGTATTGCAAAAGACTTTATTTATTCAAACAAGTGGCAGGCCAGCAGGGTGTAGTTTACTGGTGTTTGGTCTAGACCAGGAGCAAAGAAGGAAATCATGAAAGTTTCAAATCCATTAGCAAAACCTCCAGGACAAGTGACCCTTTTGGCTTTCAAAAATTTTCTCTAAACCATAGAAAAAGAAGAAAACAATCTCAGTTCTTTCCTCTAACCTAGCATTATACAGGCACAAAAACCTGATAACACAATATATAAAGCATAATATAATATCACTTGTAAACACAGAAAAGATTAATCCTAAATTAAACCTGGACAAGTTGAATCTTTTAATATTAAAAGAACAATGTATCATGATCAAGGAAGATTCATTCTAGAAATACATCATGGCTTATTATTAGGAAGTCTATTAATATATTCCATCAATATCTCAGAGGAAGAAGTGTGATCATCTTCATAGATGCCAAAAAAGCATTTGTTAAAATTTCAGCATTAATTTTGGGCAAAAACTTGCAGAGAAAGAACTAAGCATAAGAATATACTTTCTCAGCGTGATATGGACTATCTGTGGCCAACTAGTGGTCAAAATATGCTGTGTTTTGTGATAGTTGAAGCATTTCCATTAAAGTCAAGAATAAATGAATGGTGGTTGAAGGATCAACAGTTATTTGTAAAAAGACTGCCAAACTGACACTATTCATAGGTTACATAATATTTATTTTAGAAACTCTAAAGGGATCAATTGAAAAACTATTAGTACTGATAAGAGTTATAGCTAAGGGGTTAGTTAACAAAACGTATCAACCAAAATCGATAACTTTCTAAGTAGTTGGGTAAATGACATAATGGAAAACAATCCCTTCTGATCTCCAGTACCGCCTCACTGCCCACCAGCTCCTTTTCCTCCATCTGCATGCTTGGCAGACAGCCAGCAAAGAGTGCTCTAACCCTTAGTGACAGGAGGACATGTGGAAACTTGAATATTAACCAAAGATTGGCACAGCCACCTCTGCCCTGTGTCTGCAGCATTGCCTGTATAAAGAGCATAATCAAACCTCTCCTCTTTGGTACTGAGCATTAACTCTGATTTGTGTGTGTGTGTGTAAGAGACAGCATCTCAATGATCGTTTGTTAAAAGTTAATTTCCTTTCTGCTACCTTCCTTTGTTTTTGTTTAGTGGCTCAGTCACGTCCGACTCTTTGTGACCCTATGGACTGCAGCACACCAGGCTTCCCTGTCCTTCACCGTCTCCTGGAGTTTGCTCAAACTCATGTCCTTTGAGTCGGTGATGCCATCCAATCATCTTATCCTCTGTCGTCCCCTTCTCCTCCTGCCTTCAGTCTTTCCTAGCATCAGGGACTTTTCTAAGAAGTTGGCTCTTCTACCTTCCTTGGATTGGCTAGTTCCCTCGGCACTTGAAAAACACCAGGAAGCCTGGTCTTAGACTCCTTTTGGGAAAACAAGCACGGATTCCAGAGTTTGAGTCATCTTAACTTCTGTTCCTTGTCCGGTTTAACTGCTGCTGCTTCTGAACTTTGCTCTTATTTCAGGAAAGGAGAAAAAGAAATGATTCACAATGATCCTTTCTTCAGGGCAGTGACCATCTCTTTCATCTTGTTTCCCCTGGAGCATTCAGGACAATCCTGGGGATAGGATGTAGAGATAAAGTCAGGCAAAGAGGGGGAATTCCCTGATTGACCAGTGGTTAGGACATGCCACTTTCACTACCAGGGCTGAGGTTAAATCCCTGGTTGGGGAACTAAGATCCTTCAAGCTGCACAGTGTGGCCAAAAAAAAAAAAAGAAGAAGAAGAAGAAGGCAAAGAGGAATGGCAGAAACCGGAGAGGTTATGGTGATGGAGAAAGATCTTGGAATCAGATGTCTTGAGTATTAACATTCAAGCCATTGCTTATGATCGACCAGCTTTGTTGCTTGGGAAATTCCATTGAACCACTCTGAAGCTTTAGAGTGTTCTGGGTCGTAAAATGAGAAAATGGTATCATCTACTTTAGGACATTGTTGTAAAGACTAGGCATATGTTAATGTGTTTTATTTAACTGTGTTACATACATAAAACCCCTGTAGGTTAATAGTTCATGTGTAAATACTGTACCGAATATGTGCTTTTAAAAATGTAAAGTTGGACTTACCTGGTGGTACAGTCAATAAGAATCCACCTGCCATTGCAGGGGACATGGATTTGATCCCTGGTCCCAGAAGATCCCACATGCACATACTATGGAGTAACTACAAACTACAGCCCATGAGCCCCAGCTCCTGAGCCCACGTGCTGCAGCTACTGTGGTGCTCCACAGTCAGAGAAGCCACCGCAACTAGGGAAAGCCCGTGCGCAGCAACAAAGACCCAGTGCAACCATAAATAAATAAATAAAAATGGAAGGCTTTCTGAGATGCCTAAGACAGTTCAGAAACAGGGAATGTGTTTTTAAATTAATTTTTATTGGAGTATAGGTGTTTTACAATATCTGTTAGTTTCTGCTGTACAGCAAAATCAACCAGCCATACATGTACATATATCCCCTCCCTTTTGTACTTCCTTCCCATTCAGGTCACCAAAAGGAATGCACTTTTATAGGAAAAGTTATTGAATGGAGTGATTTACATTTTGTCCACCCTGCCACACAAATCTTGCATGAAAGAGCAACGAGCTTGAACCCCACAGGCAGCTAGGAGTGTGGTTCTTCCTCCCCCTGCTTTTATCATCTTTTGTTTCTTCATCATCAGTATCATCAAACCTAACTTTTATTGTGGGTTCACTACATGTCAGGTGCTGTTCTAGGATCTTGTTAATGAATTAATTCATTTTTTCCCCTCACAACTTGGAGGGAAAGAGATGGTAGGGGAAAGGCACTGGGTCTTCAGATTTTGCAGCAGGTCACTGCTGGCATGGAGGTGGCAGCTTCTTTCCATATGGATCTGGATTAAATGCATGGTTGGTTTGATTTGGTCTTAACTCTCATCTTCCTGTATGCGCTGAGATAGAATCCTGTCTTAGGAGGAAAATTTGGAGAAAACACTGAAACTGGAGTGCTCTAGTCTTGCCTACAGTCTCAGAAGGGTGCCGTTACTTCCACTTTTCCGGATCATCTACAAAGAGGGACTTTTAGTGTATCCAGAAGATGGGGGTACCAACATAGTATTGGCAAGTTGTGAAAAATTTCAAACTGTATCCGGAAAGGTTGCCTGACTGTATTGCCTCAAAGTCTGTATAATTAGAATCCCATGATGTCATCTGTGAGCTTTAATATAGCTTAAAATTACCCTTCTGTAGGTTGTGTTTCTTTCTGAAACGGTTTAAATTTAGAAAATTAACTTGTTAAACTTTTTTTAAGTTAAATCTTTAGATTTTTTTATTCACCCTGCTGTGGGCGAGCTGAAATGACATACGCTTGCTTGAGTCATCCAAGTCAAATGTTAGGGCATTCTGGCCGTCCTGGGGAAGCCAAGTCCTTCATGGTCTCAGATGGTGGTGTTTGGCCAAATATTTCTTCTTGGTAGTACTTAGAGGTGCAAGCGGCCTCCAGTATGCCATGCATTACTCCAGCCAGATCCCCTTCCTGCTGACACTGGTCCTTGAGTGACTGGAGGGGAGCTACGAAGGGTGAGAGACAGGTCTTGATGGACTAGATTCTGGGAGTTCAGTAATTTTTCTCCATCACCTGTTCATAAACTCTCACGGGTTCTAGGTCATGGTGCAACTGTAGGTCAACCTTCTAAAAGCCAGTTTGCTGAAATTAGTTCAGATTGACTAGTTTCATATCGGCGTTTTAGGGAATGTCTGATTTGTCTCCATCCCAGTTCCCTGTAGTTGCAGGCCGAGAAGCACTGAGAGGGGACAATGAAGGACAGAGAGAGGAGGCTGCGGGAAAAGGAAGGGTGCTGATGAGCAAAAGGAAAAGGGGCTGGAGGCAGAGAGGAGGCTGTGGAGGATGAGCGGGTGGAGAGTGGGGTTCTGAGCAGCACGGGGCAGCAGCCCCCTCATTTCAGTGACCAAAGATCCAAGTTTTGGACTTCTCAGGCACGTCGGGGACAGCTTGACAATTCTGGCTGTGGGAACATGAAAGCCTAGGTCTTTCTTTATTTCACTCAATTCCTGTTGTGTGTGGTGAGTGTGGGTGAGCTCGGGGGAAGGTTATCCAGTTGTCAGGAGGTAATTTACCACTGATGGGGGATGATCCGGAAATGATGTGTGTGATCCTTCCCCTGCCACCTTTGGGACTTATTATTAATTTCTTCCCCCCTGCTTGTCACAGCTGTGAAAATCCATCTTCTGATCTGATGGATGACAGATGGCAGGGCACCTGCACCCCTCATGGAGGGATAATAGGCTATGCCTGCGCCTAATAGGTGTCCAGTAATTATTGGTCGGATGAGTAAGTGAAGGGTTTGTTGAGTGATCGCTCGGCTTCCTGGAAGTCACAGACCAGGAGCTGTAGAATCTTAATGCTGGGAGGGCCTACTGGCCTGGAGATAAGTGAGGGATGCAGGAAGCAGTGGCATCTGATAAATGTTCAGTAATTGGCTCTCTGGTTAAAAAGCAAAAGCAAAAATGCAACTCTGGTATTGTAAGATTTGTGTGTGCCCAGTCGTGTAAGATTCTTTGTGACCTCCATGGGCTGTAGCCCACCAGGCTCTTTCTGTCCATGGAATTTTCCAGGCAAGAATACTGCAGTGGGTTTCCATTTCCTTCTTCAGATTATCTTGCTGACCCAGGGACTGAAGCAGCATCTTCCTGATCCTGGGATTGAGGCAGGAGATCCTGCATCGGCAGGCTGAGTCTTTACCACCTGAGTCAGTTCTCACGGTGTAAATATCCTGTCCTGGTCAGTTTCATGTGATGTGCTTGAACACAGAATTGAGAAGAGATGCACAAGCTGACTGTAACACACCCCTGGAGGAGGGAGTATGAAAGGGACAACATGAACAGCAGTCAAAAGCTCACACTGCTCCTTCCCAGCACAGCTTTGTGTGCATGGCGTACGCCCTCTCAGTTTATCCCTGCAATGACTCTGGAATCTGGGGTTTCCCTCCCGCTCTTACAGATGGGGGGCATCCTAGGCTCAGAGGTGTTAATGTATCTACTATTGTAACCAGCAACAGAGTGGATTCTAAGGCCCGTGTCCTCTCTGCTCACCTCACTGGGCCATCAAGACTCAAGCTCAAGGATGAGTTTCACAGGGCGCCTTTGGATATTAGAGACTAACAGGGCTGGCTCATTCTGCCAGCACAGTATTGGAGAGAGGCTTTATTCAGGGATGGCTTTGCTAAAGAGGTGACCAAAGAATGCACAGAGAGTTGCCTGGGGTACCAGGTGGACATAGTGGTAAAGGGTGAGTTATATCTCCTGTCTAACCCTCAGTTTCCTCATCTGTAGAAGGGGGAAACTGAATGTCTACTTCAAAGCCTTGTTAAGAGGATTAAATGTGATAAGTATGTAAAGCACTTAGTATCATGCCTGCCACATAATATCAATAGATTCACATAAATGCTGATTTTCGGCAGAATTTTTCTACTTGAACTCCTCTTCAGGCTTTGTCAAACTTTAATATACATTTGGGTCACCTGGGGATCTAGTTAAGATGCAAATTCTGATTTAGCAGCTCTGGGGTAGGGGCCTGAGATTCAGCATTTCAAACAGGATTGCAGATGGTGGAGAATCGCAAGGATAGAGGAGCCTGGCGGGCTGCAGTCCATAGGGTCACACAGAGTCAGACACGACTGAAGCGACTCAGCACACACGCAGCAGGTTCACAGCTCACACTTTGAGTCGCCAGGGGCTGGGACACCCTGACACGGCGTTTTGGTGTTCTGCTGCTAAAACTCTCTGCTGTTTCTCCCCAGGACCTCCAAGATTGCTCTTCACAGGGCGGGACCCCAGTTCTTTTGAGCAGCCCTCTGCTCAGCCTTCCAGGGGCATCTTCTATGCTGCAGCACCAGCTTGCTGTGGGGAATCTGGTTTCCCCTCTTTTTCATTTTCCTTGAGCTTAGTTTTGGTTCTGCCAGGGCTTTGCTGTGCAATCTTTGCCAAATCCCTTCTCCTCTTTAGGATTTAATTTCTTCTTCTTCTTCTTTTTTTAAAAGGATTTAATTTCTAAATTTGCAAAATAAGATAGTAGGACAAAGTGACCTTCCAGTCGGGGCTTCTGAAGTTCTGTGAATCTGTGATTGCAGCTGGTTGATGTGTTCTGCCTCTAAGTCATAAGGAGAAGTGGACTCCTTTTCTGGGCTCTGAGTTTCTAGTAGGGTCTCCAAAGGCATTTAGAGGAGTACAGTTGGGGCTTAGGAAGAGGAAGGGAAAGGATTTAATCCAGACTTTCTGGAAAGATGACCGGTAGGCCAGGAGGTAAAGGGGAAATGTTAGGGTATAGGAATCTCCTTGCTTTGGGGCCTGAACCACATTTCCAGGGAATGGCTACAAATTATTGAGTGTATATGTGCCAGGTGCTGTGCCAGAAACTAATAGGGGACAATTGCCATGCTTCTGGACTCTTAAGCATCATTTTTATGTTGGGAGATTCCCAGCCTTATAAACCCCTGCCCCATGAATGTAGAATTCAGAAATCCACTTTCCCAGCCCCCTTTGCAGCTAGAGCAGAGACACACGACCTGGGGTCTTCCAATTGGTTGCACCTTGGTCGGACTTTGGATCAGCTTCCAGTGATGAGAATAAGCAGACACTGGTGATCCATTCTGGAGAGAGGTGGTAGGTATGTCCAGATCAGGCAGACAGCTATGGAAAGGCTTCTAGCAGGATGTGTGGCACGTGACTGTCGGATATTCACAGTGTCAGTGGGGTAGATTCTAGGGTGGCGGCAGCGACTCCTCTCAGGATGGGTTCTGTGCTATGGTTTAGATGTTCCTCTGGTCTGTGGGGCCTCCAGTCAGATTCTGTTCACCTCCCAGAGATTAAATGGCCTTTCTGCCTAAACTGGTTGCAGTGGATTTCCGTTGTTTGTAAATAAGAATCTTAGCTGTTGAGAGCACTCTAATATGCATTGTCTCATGGTAGCCCAGTGAGGTATTAATAATATAATAATATGGTAGCATAGGGCTTCCCTGGTGGCTCAGCTGGTAAAGAATCTGCCTGCGATGGGGAAGACCTGGATTTGATCCCTGGGTTGGGAAGATCCCCTGGAGAAGGGGAAGAAGGCTACCCACTCCAGTATTCTGGCCTGGAGAATTCCATGGGCTGTATAGTCCATGGGGTTGCAAAGAGTTGGAGACAGCTGAGCTACTTCCACTTTCATGATAATATAACCAAGCTTCCAAGGTCTTGCTAGTGGTAAAGAATCCACTTGCCAAAACAGAAGACATAAGAGACTCAGGTTCTATCCCTGGGTCAGGAAGATCCTCTGGAGGAGGGCAATCCACTCCAGTACTCTTGGCTGGGAAATCCCACCGATAGAGGAGCCTGCCGGGCTACAGTTTACGGGGTTGAAGAGTTGGACATGGCTTAGTGATTAAACAACATCATGGTAATATATGGTAATAACCCTCTTCTTACAACTGAAGAGGTGAACTAACTTGCCCAAGGTCACATGGCTGGTAAGTGAAGGAACCAGGATTTGAGTCCAAATCATCTGGCACCAAAGTGCATATTTTAAATCACCACCTATCTTCTGTAAGAGATTTGTGGATGTGGAAAGGCCCTCTAGATCACTCATAAATAGTATGGGCTTCCTCAGATCCAGGCCTGGTCACATCTCTTGGGTTTTCACTGACTACCCGAGGAGTTGTCGTAATAGAGCCAGCTGTTCTAGTGACAGTGATTCAGGCATATACACTTGATTTTGGCCTGGAGCTTTACACTCTGCCACAGAGCTTGTACTTTGCACTCTGCGAACATTAGATGATTGTACTCTTCCAGAGTCTATGGGTGGATGCTAGGGGCTGAGAATGAGATTGAAAGTCAGAGGGGAAAGAAAGAACTGTCCTCTGGGGCTTTCTTAGAAAAGAGGGGAAAGGAAGTCTTTGCTCAGAGACTGGTTAGAAAGAAAGCCTGGCTCCCGCCTACTAATCAGCCGTACTGTTTACTATGACAAAGCATTTAATATTCTTGAGGAGAGAATGCCAAAAGAAGTGGTTTGGCTAACTGGTTGACCTCCACTGCTGGGAATTTTCCTGGGGGTTCATCCTCCTGCCTTCTCCTCTCTTTATCTCCTTTCATTCCTTCTTACATCTCCTGTAGTTTTCTTCAACAAATATTTTTGAGCACCTGGTATTTATTGTTTCAACCAATATTTATTGAGTGCATACTGTGTGCCACACGTGGTTGTAGGTGTTGGAGACACAGCAGTGAAGTAGGCAGACTAGCTCTCATAGTGTCCGACTTGGTGGCAGAGAGGTGGTCTGGTAAGCACAAAGCTAGCAGGTCCAAGCTGTTTTAAGGGGTATCTCCACCTGCAGTCCTAACTTTGTTCCCTGGGAATAGACCGTTCACATCCCTGTTTCACTGATGAGGAAACTGAGGCTGGAGAGCTTGACTCAGCTGCCCAGGGTCTCACAGTTAGGACCAGATCTCTCTGAGATCTGTCAGAGCCACAGGAGTCCAGCTAAACCTGACTCCAGGTTGCATCTCAGCCTGGGATGGGACTCAGAGCCTTTTTCCTTCTTCACTTGGGCCGAGGGACCAGGCTCCTTCCCTCTCCCCCTGTTGCCACCACCCATTATGTTCCAGGGAGCCTGGCTATGGGGCGGATGTGGTCCCCCCAGCTGCCCACTTCCTTGCTGCTTCTGCCAACAGCAGCTTCAGCCCTTCTGAAGTGAAGTTTTTTTTTTTTTCCTGTTGATCCCTCTAGGGGAAACAGATGTGGGTGGGGAGGGTGGTGAGCACACCCACATTCACCTAAGCCCGGAAGTACCCCAGGTTCCAGACTCCCTTCTGAGATGTGTGGGCCACTGGAGGCCCCAACTTCCCCCCAGACTCCCCTCCCACACACCCCCTCCGCCCCCGTTGTGCTCCTGCTTTTCCTCTGATGGATAAATCTCCTTCCAGTCCTAACTCATTGTTGGGCAAGACTTCCTGCTTGAGACCCAAGTTCCTAGTACTAGACCAGCTAAAAGCCAAGCAGTGTGGTTAAGAGAAGGAGGCCCTGGAGTTGGACCTAGGCTCAAATCCCAGTGCTGCCACTGGCAAGCTGTGTGGCCTCAAACAAGTTGATTAACGTCTCTGAGTTCCTCTGTGAAATAAGCATGGATGTACCAACATCAGAAGGCTGTAGGGATAAGGCACCTGAAGGTCTTACTATTAGCTCAGTGCCTGGCATCCAGTAAACAATAATGCTGGCTTTTTCCATTACTGGGTGGAACAGAAGGGATCTCTCCTGGTGTCTGCAGGCCCCTCAGGCCTGGGGCCCCTATTTCTAAGACTTTTCTCTGCCTTCCAGGGCGGGGCCTCCCTGCAGTTTCACTTTAGCAAAGGCATCTCCTTGCTCTCTGCTTTGTCTCTTGGTCTATTTCCTCTCTATTCTCCACGGTGAACAATCACACACACACACACACACCACCTTTTTTTCTGGTCCCCATTTCTGTCTGTGAGTGAGAGACGTGCAGAACACCCTGATTCACCTCTGGGGAGGATGGGGGAGTGGCCATCATCAAAAGAACACTTTTGTCCCTGGGTAAAAAGCCCTGTTCTTCCTTGTCTCCAGCTCCTGCTCCCAGATCCATTAGCCTCTTTGAATCATCCCCAGTCCCAGAAGAGCACTGGGGAGGGGCATTTGAATAATAAGAAACCTCTGCAGCTCATATAGGTAGCAATACGTCCCATTTCACTCGATTCACAGAGGACTGCTGGGTATCTGTCATGTGCAAAGCACACAGGAGAAGAGGGAGAAATAGCAAAAGAAATGGAATATCCATCCTCCAACCTGTGAGGGGCTTGATGGGACCTTTACTCAACCGTTCACCATTCATTCAGCCCACACGGACCTCAACACTGGGACTTAACTGTTCTTTTCTGTTTTTGCCAATCGAATAGGTGCAGAAGTATCTTGTTTTCATTTGCATTTCCCAGGTATTCGTGCAGTTTGGCATATCTTCATGTGCTTGTTGCTCATTCATATTTCTTTCTCTGGGAATCCCCTCTTCGTATTACTTTGTCCATTTTTCTGGTGGGCTTTTTCTTACTGATGGATACTAGCTGTCTTTAGATATAGTGGAGACCAGTCCCTCGTCTGTGCTGTGTATTGACAGTAGACCCCCCTGGTCTGCCGCATGTCTTTCCTTGCTGTTTATGAGTCGTTTCGCCACGTGGACCTGTCACACTTTCACGGTCAGATGTTTCAGTCTTCTGATGCTCTGGGTTTGTCTCCCCTCTGATAGCGCTTTGATTTGTGCTGACTTGTTTGTTTACCATCTGTCAGACAGTGAGAAACTTGAGGGCAGGGACTGCATGTTATTTATGTCTTCATGTCTGTCTCTTCAGGGACCCGTGCAAGGCTGGGCACAGAGTTTGTGCCTGAATGAGTTTATTTATTTATTTTTTTTGCTGAAAACAGGTTTTATGCCTGAATGAGGGAGTGAATGAAAAAGCTGTGTGCTGCCCTCCCTGCAAAGATGGGGTCTTGCTGCAGAGAAGGGAGTGAGTCAGGGTGTGAGTCAGAGCCTCTTCCCTGGCTCAGCTGACATTTCAGACGCCTCAAGCAGAGCAGAGAAGACCCCTCATTCCAGGGAGTCCCCCCCAACCCATTTCCTGAGCGGGCACAGTGTGGTTCTGCTGGTTATTGTGCATATGCATGCACATGTAGGGCATTTATCATTTAAAACTGAGTAGGTCTTGCATTCTGTGTATATGTGAACAAGGCTGAAATATTCTCCGAGAGGACCTGTGCTTGTGTGTGGGTGTTGGGGGCACTGAGTGGAGAGGAACAGAGAGGGCTGGGGCGTGTGAAGAATCTTTGCCACGTACTGCTTACTGCATTTGCCACTGGGAGGATGGGATGGCTGGAGGGTGTTCAGCGGCTCTGGGAGGCATCCTTAAGCCCAGCTTCTTGAAGTCTTTGGATCTGTGGCCACGTGATGCTCTTCCTCGGCCGTGTGGCTGGCTGTTGTCCCCACTGCAGCAGGCGCTTCTGTTTAGTTCCCAGAGGCTTGGCTTCTCCATTGTCATTTTCCAAAGCCGTGGAGAGTGCCAGTTAGATTGTTATACCCAACTAAGTGGAAATGTGTGAAAAAATAGTAAATATTTACTGTACCTTTTGTGGAGCAGGTTATTGCCATGGAAATGCTCTGCACACGGATCTGGTGATGGAGGGAAGCTAGTTCAGGAGCTTGGGAAGTGTTTGGACGCGATGCAGCTGGAGCTGGCAGGTTTAGGAGTGAGTGCTGTGGGTTTGGAATCGCAGTGCAATAGGGGGAGGCTACAAACCTTGGTCCCCAGTTGGCCTGTAGAGAGAGGGCATTTGTTTATGGATTACCATGTGCAGGGTACTGCGCTGAGCCTTCCATGTGCCTTATTGCATTTCATCTTCATACCAGCCCTGTGAGATGCCATTATCCTCCTGGCTTCCTGGGAGCACAGATGGTAAAGAATCTGTGTGCAATGCAGGAGACCCGGATTCAATCCCTGGGTCAGGAAGATCCCCTGGAGAAACAAATGGCTATCCACTCCAGTATTCTTGCCTGGAGAATGTCATGGACAGAGGAGCCTGGCGGGCTACAGTCCATGGGGTCCCAAAGAGTTGGACACGACTGAATGACTGACACATTTCCTGGGGCCTAGAGCTTGAACAGCTTGTGGAAGGGCCTCAGTCAGTGAATGGCAGAGTCCCATGACCATGATTCTCCAGACCCTGAGCCTTCACCACTAAGCCCTCTCCATGATTTACTCCATAACTAGCCATCCACAGCGGGTTTGTTTTCCAGTGTTGAGTTTGTTGCCAACGTTCAGAAACCATAGACTGTTTCTAGTTTCTCTTGAAAATGTGGATGAGCTGGCTGTCGGCTGGGGGCTTCCCCTCTTGAGCATCTGCTCCTCAGGGGCTGCCCGATTCTGGTGGGGCACCTGCTGTCCAGTTGGCACTGGGCACACTCCTGTTGCAGCTCGGAGAGAGCTCTGAGCATCACACTCAGGAGCTGTTGGAATTAATTGAGAATTTGCTACAGAGAGCTTTTCATCCTGTTAGAAATGATGTTTCATTTTAGCTATTGTTTTCATTTGCCAATTAGAGCTTTGGGGATTATTTGATTTTCTTCCTGTGGCCTCAAGAATTTGTGAGTGGTTGAGTGAAGAACTTCATGGCGGGAAGAAAGGGCTTCAATAGGAGATGTGATGTGTTAATATATTCATTCATTCATTTGTATATTCATTCAACATGTTCATTGAGCGTTAGATGCTGTAATTACAATGGACAATAGTCTTTCCTTCAAAGAGCTCACCATCTAATTGGGAGAGGTGTAAATCAGCATTACAAAACAATGCAGAAATACCATGATTGAGGTGCTCCCAGGCTATTCTGAGAGTGTGCAGTTCAGTTCAGTTCAGTCGCTCAGTCGTGTCCGACTCTTTGCGACCCCATGAATTGCAGCACGCCAGGCCTCCCTGTCCGTCACCAACTCCCGGAGTTCACTGAGACTTGCGTCCATCGAGTCAGTAATGCCATCCAGCCATCTCATCCTCGGTCATCCCCTTCTCCTCCTGCCCCCAATCTCTCCCAGCATCAAAGTCTTTTCCAATGAGTCAACTCTTCGCATGAGGTGGCCAAAGTACTGGAGTTTCAGCTTTAGCATCATTCCTTCCAAAGAAATCTCAGGGCTGATCTCCTTCAGAATGGACTGGTTGGATCTCCTTGCAGTCCAAGGGACTCTCAAGAGTCTTCTCCAACACCACAGTTCAAAAGCATCAATTCTTTGACGCTCAGCCTTCTTCACAGTCCAACTCTCACATCCATACATGACTACTGGAAAAACCATAGCCTTGACTAGATAGACCTTAGTCGGCAAAGTAATGTCTCTGCTTTTGAATATGCTGTCTAGGTTGGTCATAACTTTTCTTCCAAGGAGTAAGCGTCTTTTAACTTCATGGCTGCAATCACCATCTGCAGTGATTTTGGAGCCCTCCAAAAAATAAAGTCTGACACTATTTCCACTGTTTCTCCATCTATTTCCCATGGAGTGATGGGACCGGATGCCATGATCTTTGTTTTCTGAATGTTGAGCTTTAAGCCAACTTTTTCACTCTCCTCTTTTACTTTCAAGAGGCTTTTTAGTTCCTCTTCACTTTCTGCCATAAGGGTGGTGTCATCTGAATATCTGAGGTTATTGATATTTCTCCCAGCAATCTCGATTCCAGCTTGTACTTCTTCCAGCCCAGCGTTTCTCATGATGTTCTCTGCATAGAAGTTAAATAAGCAGGGTGACAACAGGAGGACATCTATTCACATCTTGGGGATAGATCAGAGAGGCCTTCCAAGAAGAGGTGATGTTTGTTGATAATCAAGTTAACCAAGCAAAGAATAATTAGAGAAAGAACATTTCAGGCTGATGGAAAGGAGAGCCTGGTGTGTGTAGAGAATGCTTGAGAGTTCAGTATGGCTGAAGCAGTGTGTGCGTGTGTGTGTGTGTGTGTGTTTGTGTTTGGTGGTACTCAGTCCATAAGTAAAATCACACAGTCATTTGTGTCTCCTGGTCCAAGTTCTCTTGGGCACAGGGCTGCCAGGTTGGTGGGAAAACAACCCCATGGGGTACAATAGAATTAAGTCTGGGGCACAACTGGGGGCTACAGAGGTCATTTTACAGCCAAGAGCAGCTTTATTAGGTTTATTTGGTAAGGCACATCTCTCTGTGTGTTTTGAGGACTTTTAGAAAGGCTCCCTTCTGTTTGAAAGTTTTCTCCTTAAAGTTATTCCTTTGGCTTGAATCTTGGTCTGAAATTAGAATGCAGTGAAATATCCCTGAGTGCTAACTGGATTCTTCAGGTTGCAAAGGAAAGACTTGTCTAGAATACCTTGGGTGGAGTGAGGGTTAACTGCAGGTGTGTGTGGGGAAATGGGATGGAGGGGACAGCATTCTCCTCAGCCATATGGTTACCCCAAGACAGACTCCTTTACCGCCCCTCTTCTAGAGCTGGGACTGTGGGCATCTACCCATGTACATTCTAGCTCACCAAAGCTATCTGCTTGCGTTTCTTATCCTCTACCCAAGAGAGGCCCTCAGTGGTTTACTTTGACTCTCCAGTATGGATAATTTATGCCAAGCCACAGCATCCATTTATCCATCCATCCATGTATTTGTCTATTCACCCATCCATCCATCCATCTAGTTCCATAACAAATGTTAATTTAGCACCGACTCATCTGTCAAATACTATGCTGGATTTGGGATTACAGTAATGAATAAGACAGCTACAGTCACTGTTCTTAAAGAGTACATAGTCAGAGGACAGTCAGACATTAAATGTGATGAATGGCATAAAAGGACTAAAAAATACATAAACCTGAGACTTATCAGTGGAACATGGATGGGTGGGCAGAAGGAGGTATTAAGGAAAGCCTCCTAGGCTGATTTTTTGTGACCGGGGGAGCTTTGTTACTTTATAGGACGAAAGTCTCAGGGGCTCTTCCAGGGGGAATTCTTAGGAAGGGGATTGGGCTCTGCAGGCTCTGTGCACTTCCTCTGGGAAGTGTCATAGCAAGACCCATGGTTGGAGATTTTCCCCAATGGGGGTAAGCTTACCTTTGCCTTTTCACGAGAGTCAGTGTAGATGATACGGAGTAGAGAGAGGAATGAAAGTGTTAGGGAGTGGTCAGTGATGAGTGCACACACGCTGAACTCACAGTGTATCGTGGGCGCTAGAGCCAGAACACCTCAGTTCAACTCAGTTGCACCGCCTACCGCGTGACGTGGCCTCGTGGCCCACCGCCTACCGCGTGACGTGGCCTCGTGGCCCACCGCCTACCGCGTGACGTGGCCTCGTGGCCCACCGCCTACCGCGTGACGTGGCCTCGTGGCCCACCGCCTACCGCGTGACGTGGCCTCGTGGCCCACCGCCTACCGCGTGACGTGGCCTCGTGGCCCACCGCCTACCGCGTGACGTGGCCTCGTGGCCCACCGCCTACCGCGTGACGTGGCCTCGTGGCCCACCGCCTACCGCGTGACGTGGCCTCGTGGCCCACCGCCTACCGCGTGACGTGGCCTCGTGGCCCACCGCCTACCGCGTGACGTGGCCTCGTGGCCCACCGCCTACCGCGTGACGTGGCCTCGTGGCCCACCGCCTACCGCGTGACGTGGCCTCGTGGCCCACCGCCTACCGCGTGACGTGGCCTCGTGGCCCACCGCCTACCGCGTGACGTGGCCTCGTGGCCCACCGCCTACCGCGTGACGTGGCCTCGTGGCCCACCGCCTACCGCGTGACGTGGCCTCGTGGCCCACCGCCTACCGCGTGACGTGGCCTCGTGGCCCACCGCCTACCGCGTGACGTGGCCTCGTGGCCCACCGCCTACCGCGTGACGTGGCCTCGTGGCCCACCGCCTACCGCGTGACGTGGCCTCGTGGCCCACCGCCTACCGCGTGACGTGGCCTCGTGGCCCACCGCCTACCGCGTGACGTGGCCTCGTGGCCCACCGCCTACCGCGTGACGTGGCTTAGTGCCTCGGTTTCCTTGTCTGTAAATTGTGAATAAAATACCCACATCATAGGGTTAGAGTGAAGATTCAGTGAGTTGATATAAGGCACTTAGAACAATGCCAGGCACAGGATAAAGGTAGGCACTTATTAAATGCCAGTCATTAGTGTGAGTATCATGATCATTATATGATGTCAGCCAGTCTTGTCTGCTTTTGACAGCTCTTTCTTTGGTGAACTATAACTGGCCTTTCATCCCATATGTATGATACATAAAGAAGTATCTTTCCTATCTGATTACTTCAGTTCATTACTGTTCTCAGGCAGCTTCTTCACTGATTCTGTGGCCCCACTCTTGCCCCCATCCCCAACACAGCACAGTGTCTTAGCCTAGCCCAGTGTTCTGTATCTGGGGATATGTGGGCATTAGGGCAGGTGGGTGTATTCTCTAGGGGGCAGAGTAATGATTAAGGTTGACTATAACATCACAAAGGGCTTCCCTAGGTAGCGCTAGTGGTAAAGACTCTGCCTGCCAATTCAGGAGACACAGATTCAATCCCTTGGTCGAGAAGAACCCTTGGAGGAGGAAATGGCAACCCACTCCAGTATTCTTGCCTAATAAATTCCCTAGACAAGAGGAGCTTGGTGGGCTACAGTCCATGGGGTTGCAAAGTGTCAGACGTGACTGAGCTACTGAACACACACACCATCACAAAAGCACATGGAGAGATGAGATGCAGGCCCCTGGTCTTCCAGGGTTGGGTATCAAGAAGTACTGGGCTCAACCCATCTGCTCCCCTGCAGTGGGTGCTACTGAGGGCCCTCAGCAGGCTCCAGTGAGGCATTTACTTCTCCCACTCTGAGCAAGACCTTGGAAGGGTCATCTTACCTCTCCTTTTGTTGCCTCTGCCCTGAACTGCCCACGAGTGACTAGGGGGTCGGTCCTGATGGAGGCGAGCCTGGTAGATGTGGGATAACCAAGGCCACGCAGCTGTGGCCAGGCCAGAGGGGTTGACTTGCCGAGGGGATGACATGCCCTTGGTCGGGGTGGCCTCTGCTCGGCAGGGCTGAAAGGACTTTTCCTTTGAATTTGAGTTTTCTTCCCACACTGACTTCTGGTGCCATGGGATTCTCATTCATCAGATGGGACTACTTCGTACTTACTCATTCGTAGGCTGTTGTCTGCATTTCTGCTTTTGTGTTTTTTAGTTATCTCTGTATTTTTGGTCACCGAAGAAACACTTATTATAAAAGAATGTAACAGGGTATAGCTATATAGTCTAGATAGACAGCTTCTACCTTATAGAGCCTGCAGACTTAACCTTTAGCTGTATTATCCTGTGAAATGTTTTACTTGTAAATATGAATATATATTACTAATTAAAAACAATGAAAGCATATCCTATATGCAATTTTTACAGCTTATCTTTTTTGGAGGGGTTGTTATATCTTGGACTTTTTCCTATGTGAATACCTTATTTAAATCTACCTTTTAAAATGGTGCTTCCCAGAGTCCAGCCACAATGTGGGGGACCTGGGTTCAGTCCCTGGGTCAGGAAGATCCCTTGGAGAAGGAAATGGCAACCCACTCCAGTATTCTTGCCTGGAGAATTCCATGGACAGAGGAGCCTGGTGGGCTACAGTCCATAGGGTCACAAAGAGTCGTACATAACTAAGTGACTAACTTCCACTTTCAACTTTATTAAATGGTGATATAATGTTTCATAATAGGATGGCTACCATATTAGGTATTTATATTATATTTACTTTTATAATTTGACCAGTATCCTATTGATGGGGATTTGGATTGAATCCAGTTTTCTCTCTTTTTGAGCAATGCATCTGTGAACATTCTTGGTCAGTTCAGTGACTATTTCTGTAGAATAATCTTTGAACTAGAATTTTTAGGGCAAAGGATGTGAACACTTTCACTTGTAGTAGATATTGCTAAATTGCACTCCAGAAGGTTGTGCCAATTTATGCACCCACTGGCAATGTGTGAAAGTGCCTCTAAGAAATGTCTTTTAAAAGATAAAATACCTATTGTTAAGCCATGAAACGCTTTTCAAATAATTACTGAAAAGTCTTCCAGCTGTGGCATAAGATGTGAGCGTCCCCAAAAGACTGAAAGGTCTTGGGAAACATGGGAGCTTAATGTATTAAAAGGTGACATTTTGGATCAATGGGAAAAGGAATGGTTTATTTAATAAATGGTGCTGGAGTAATTGGATGGCCACATGGAAGGATGCAAAATTTGATTCCTAACTCACATCTTATGAAAAAAGAAATTACGGGTGGAGTAAATTATAGACAGAGTAATGATTTTAAAGTACAAATAATATAAAGGATATTAGAGGAAATTTTAGGAGCATATACAGGTAAGGCTGAGTGGGAGAAACCCAGAAGCCATAAAGGAAAAGATTAGAAAACTAATTTTTCATTATGTAAAAATGATTTAACCTTTTGGAAGGAAAATGTATTCATGAATTGCTTATTAAATTAACAGATACTATTGAAAATAGACTTAGTAGATATATACAGTGGTATCCAATATGAATAAAGATGAAGTTAATAAAAAGTTTTTTAAACACTAATTGAGGACAAGAGCAGAAGGGGGTGACATATAGTTGGATGACATCACTAATTCCATGGACATGAGTTTGAGCAAACTCCAGGATTTAGTGAAGGAGAGGGAAGCCTGGTGTTCATGGGGTTGCAGAGTTGGACATGACTTAGTGACTGAACAACAACATGCCCCCTAATTGTTTATATTAATGTTATTATTTGGATTATGTACAATTGCCAAGATTAGGAAACAACCCAAGTATCCATCAACAGATGAATGGATAAAGAAGATGTGGTATACATAAGAGTAGAATACTACTCAGCTGTAAAAAAGAAATGAAATGTTGCTATTTGCTATCATGTGGATGAACCTGGAGGGCACTATGCTTAGTGAAATAAGTCATACAGGGAAATACTGTATATTAATCACTTATCTGTGGAATCTAAAAGCTGCAATAAAGAAGTGAATACAACAAAAAAGAAGCAGACTCACAGACAGAGAGAGCAAACTAGTCGTTACCAATTGGAAAGAAGGAAAAGGGGAGAAGTAATGATTAAGAGGTGCAGATTGGTATGTATGTAATAAATAAGCTACAAGGATATATTGTACAGCACGGGAAGATAGACAACGTTTTATAATAACTTTAAATTCAGTTCAGTGGAGTTCAGTTCAGTCTCTCAGTCGTGTCTGACTCTTTGCAACCCCATGAATCGCAGCACGCCAGGCCTCCCTGGCCATTGCCATCTCCCGGAGTTCACTCAGACTCACATCCATTGAGTCGGTGATGCCATCCAGCCATCTCATCCTCGGTCGTCCCCTTTTCCTCCTGCCCCAATCCCTCCCAGCATCAGAGTCTTTTCCAATGAGTCAGTTCTTCCCATGAGGTGGCCAAAGTACTGGAGTTTCAGCTTTAGCATCATTCCTTCCAAAGAACACCCAGGGTTGATCTCCTTTAGAATGAACTGGTTGGATCTCCTTGTAGTCCAAGGGACTCTCAAGAGTCTTCTCCAACACCACAGTTCAAAAGCATCAATTCTTTGGCGCTCAGCTTTCTTCACAGTTGAACCACTGTGTTGCACACCTGAAGCTACCTTGGTATTGTAAATCAACTACCTCAAAAAGCTGCTATAAACATTTGCATGTTTTATTAAAAGGAAAAGTTTTAGGACGTTCACGGGTCCAGGGGACACTGGTCAGGGCTTGAAAGTCTATGACTTTTATTCTAAGTAGAATTGGATGATAAACTAGAAACTGTATCGCCCCTAAACATAGTAAGCTCTGAAAGAGTAAAGAAAAAGGAAGGAAGCATCTTCTGTTTCTTTTATTTTTTACTGTTTTGAACAAGTTGAGTACCCACCCAAAGCCTCAGTTGTCCCAGGAGAGAGGAGACAAAAACACTCCATCAAAACAAAGCTTCAGCCACGCATTCTAGTTCTCAGGGGACACAGAGCTCCTTTCCCTTTGTGCCTGGTCCTAAGTGAAACCTCAGGTCTCCCTGTCCTTCTTGAAGTCTGGGTCTCTCAGGCTGTTCCTGGAGTTTTCAGCAAATCCCCTCTCCCCACTATTCACCACAGTATTTGTACCATCCTCTGAATCAGCCCGGAAGACACTTCTTTGTATTAATCCTTTCCCCATTGTAAGGGCTCCCCCAACAGCTCCGTGGGTAAAGAATTCGATCCCCTGGCGGTGGAACTGGCAATCCACTCCAGTATTCTTGCCTGGGAAAATCCCATCGATAGAGAAGCCCGGTGGGCTACAGTCCAAAGGGTTACAAAGAGTCGGACATGACTGAGTGACTAAGCACACGTTTTCCGGCCATCACGGGGGAACGGTGGTTGATGGACCCACTCTCCTTCAACTCCTAGCTCCATTATTCTCTACCTGTAGGGCTCACTGATCTTAAAGTTAGAAGTACATTTAGAAGGAGGCAGGCAGATGTGGCTTCCAATGCTTGCTTTCCCACTCTTGAGATGAATGACCTTATAAAAAGTTCTAAACCTCCATTTCCTCAGCTATAAAACGGGGATAAAATGGTCCTGGCTTCCCTAGTGGCACAGTTGGTCAAGGATCTGCCTGCAATGCAGGAGACCTGGGTTCGATCCCTGGGTCGGGAAGATCCCTTGGAGAAGGAAATGGCAACACACCCCGGTATTCTTGCCCGGAGAATTCCATGGACAGAGGAGCCGGGCAGGCTTTCATCCATGGTATTGCAAACAGTTGAACAGGACTGAGAGACTACTTTCACTTTCAAAATGGTCCTACCTCCTTGCACTGCTCTGAAGATTGTTGTTGTGATTATTGCTGAGTGCCGCGCTTGGCATTTAGGAAATGCTCGATAAATGTTAGCTACTGGCGATGGTTATTTCTTCTTCTCTTTCTTTGTTACTTTAAGTGGCTCCTTACTGATGCCTGCAGAAATAGATTGATTTCGTGCCAGGGCTTAGGAGAGCTCAAGTTCACTCATTGCCTTAGGGTAACAGTGGTGGTTCAGAGCCAGACGCTGGATCCAGTCTGCCAACCGTCATTCAGCTCCTGGTTTTGCCGCTTGCTCCTGTGTGCAAATTGCTTATCATCTCTGTGCCTTATTTTCATCATTTGCAAAACGAGAATAATAATGGAAGCTCATATAGCTAATTCTTACCAGGATTAAGCAAATTAATATTTATAAAACAGTTAAAGACTGTCTGGCTCATTGTCAGTGTTATACAAATGTTTGTTAGGATAATTACAAAATAAACACTTAGATACATTACTTACCCCCTGTAGATCACGTCAAGGATAAAGGAAACAGCATGCTGAAAACCCTGGTGAGCTCTGTGCTTATGAGAGGTGTTACGGTGATTCATCATTACGTGCCTGGCCACTTTCCATTTTGCTTTTAGAATCAACCCCAGCCAAAAAAGGAGCTCTAACTGTTGAGAAACTGACACCGTGGGGGCAATTTCTGAATCTCTCTTTGTCCTTCTCTATTTGATCTTCTAAAACCTTTCACTAATGCATCTTCGGGATAGGACCAAAAAAAAAAAAAAAAAAAACTGAGTGAATGCACTGTTGCTGTTTTGCTTCCAATAGTGGGAGTGAGCGATGTTTTCCAAAGGGATGGGTGGACAGGCAGAGCCTAGCAAGAAAGCCTTCTTGCTAAATCGAGGACTTTTGAACACAAATAGGCACAAGCTTGCTTGCTGTTTAAATAGAATATTAGCGATTATTATTTATCCAGCCGGAGTCTCCTGGGTTTGGTGCTGCCTCAAATTAGCAGTCTGCATTCTCTGCTGCCGCTTGTTGTTCCCCTTTCCATAACCCTGTATAGAAACCACTTCCCCAGAGGTCATCCCAGGTAAAAATATCAGCATGTGTTTATTAGCACCATTTCCCAGGTGCTGGGCTAAGTATGGATTTATCCTCATTTAATCTTCACAGCAGTTCTGGGTGATATTCCCCCATTTTACAGATGAGGACACTGAGGTGCAGAGAAACTGGCAGCATACGGTGGCAGACACTGCTGGGGGTTGCTTGTGTCCCTCCCCCATCCATGTCATTCCATTCTGGCCTGACTGCCGCCTGGCAGCGCCTACGTCTGTTTGTCTGAGGGCTTGCACTGGACACTGGCTCATTCTGCCTACTTGCATGTTAGGCTGGACAGGCAAAGAGTGACCCCTCCCCCAGGGGCAGTTCCCAACAGTAACTGATGAGCGTGAGGGAGAAATACTTCTGAGGCTTGTGATTCCTCAGCAGGACGAGGATCTAGTTGCCCAAAGTGGTAACGAGCTTGAAAATGCATCCTTTTTAGGCTACCTTCCCTCCCCGTCTCACTTCCCCACTCTGTACTGGTACTCCCGGGAATCACTTCTCAGAGGAACTGCTTGACTTCAGGCAGCATCTTAGGATCTGCTTCTGGGGCGTCCCTAACTGTGGCCCAGGATCCTAACTTCAGTAGCCTTCATCTTCCTGGTGGCATTGACATGACTGATGACTGTCCCTTCTTAAAGCTCTTCCCCTTTTCAGTTTCTGTGACACCTGGTATGATTCTCTTTCTTTCTCTGCTGCCTCCTTTTTTTTCTTGTTCACTGATTTTTCTTCTTCTTTTTTTTTTTTTTTGGTTACTCAATTTTAGGCACTTCCAGTGTCTCCGTGGGCTTCCAGGTGGTGCTAGTGGTAAAGAACCCACCTGTCAATGCAGGGAGACGTAAGAGACCCGGGTTCGATCCCTGGGTAGGAAATATCCCTGAAGGAGGGCATGGCAACCCCTCCAATATTCTTGCCTGGAGAATCCCATGGACAGAGGAGCCTGGTAGGCTAAAGGGTCGCAACGAGTCGGACAGGATTGAAATGACTCAGCAGCAGCAACAGTGCCGAGCACAAGACTTCCAAGGGTTCCCTGGAGTGGCAGCTCTTATTAGCCTGGGACAGAAATGGAAACTTAGCAGGCTCATTGGAGAGTTGAAACTTGCATTTTGAAAATTCAGGGGAGAGAGGGAGAGGCTGGGATGCCTCCTTTGCGGCACATCAGTGAGCAGCAGCTGTCTCATTACTCTCCTTGACGGGGGCAGGGGGAGTCTCACTTAGCGGGTGGAGGCCACTGCCCTTCTGGTGGGAGGTGGTCTTCTCTGATGTCGCTGGGGTGTCCAGGTTGGTGGAGTGTCACTGGTACATGCTGGCCTGTTTGATCTAAGGAGGGTGGCCTTGCCCCTCCTGGGGAAGAGGCTTATTAAGGTTGGTGAGGGGTATGTTTCTGAAGACTTCCAAGGGTTCCCTGGAGTGGCTGCGTGAGGCTGTCCCCTTGACTCATTTTGTCTCAATTAGTTGTTGATCCCTACATGATGTTTCTCCCTCTGGCTAGCCACGGGAATGGGTCATCCTTGGACTTGACTCTCAGCTTGAGAACTTCCTGCATCACCATTGTCGTTACAGTAAACCCTCTCCTGGGTTTATTGAGGGTGTGCTTGTGACAGCGTGCCGACATTTCGAGGACTTTAGGGCTGCCGGGAGGATTAAATGCCTTAGAAGGCATGTCTCTCTGTGCTGTGAATTATGGTAGCCACAAGCCACATGCGGTTACTTAAATCTTAATGAAAGTTAAATAAAATGAAAAAATCCAGTTTCTCAGTCACAGTTGTTGTTGTTCAGTCACAAAGTCATGTCCAGCTCTTTGAGACCCCATGGACTGCCGCATGCCGGGCCTCCCTGTCCTTCACTGTTTCCCAGAGTTTGCTCAAATTCATGTCCATTGAGTTGGAGATGCTATCTAACCATCTCATCCTCTGTCATCCCCTTCTCCTCCTGCCCTCAGTCTTTCCCAGCATGAGGGTCTTTTCCATGAGTCAACTCTTTGCATCAGGTGGCCAAAGTTTTGGGGCTTGAGCTTGAGCTTCAGCATCAATCCTTCCAATGAGTATTCTGGATTGATTTCCTTTAGGATTGACTGGTTTGACCTCTTTGCAGTCCAAGGTACTCTCAAGAGTCTTCTCCAGCATCACAGTTTGAAAGCATCAATTCTTCGGTGCTCAGCCCGCTTTACGGTCCAACTCTCACATCCATACGTGACTACTGGAAAAACCATAGCTTTGACTAGATGGACCTTTGTCGGCAAAGTGGTGTCTTTGCTGATACAATATTGTCAGTCATAGTAACCACCTTCCAAGTGGACAGTGCATGTAGAGAACATTTTTCTCATTGCAGGAACTCCTCCTGGGCAGGACTGGTCTAGAGCAGGAGTCGGTAGACTTTGGCTCATGGATCTACTGGCTCAACTTATAAACAGAATTTTGGGGGCACAGAGCCGTGTCTGTTAGTTCACATGTTGTCTGTGGCTCCTTGTTTGGGCTACACTGAAGATTTGAATAGTAGCGACTGAGAATGAGGAGCCTGTGGAGACTAAAATAATTACTCTCTTAGCCTTGAAGAAAAGGTTTCCTGACCTCCGGCCTTGTGCTTGATAAGGAAATGTATGCTATTTTTTGCTTATATAAAAATAACTTCAGTTCCCTAAATAACCTTTCAAAGTCACTGTTCTCTGCATCTCAGAGATGGGGAAACGGGACTGTAGTTCTATACAGCACCTTCCAGGAGGGCAAAGATCTTATCCGTCTCACTCGCCATTTACCCTTATATCTGGGGCAGTGCCTAGCACACAGTAGACATTTAGTGCATGTTTGATGAACAATGAATGAATAAGTAAATGTATAAATGACTTTATGTGCATGCTAAGTTGCTTCAGTCATGTCCAACTCTGCAACCCCATGGACTATAGCCTGCCAGGCTCCCCTGTCCATGGGATTCTCTAGGCAAGAATACTGGAGTGGGTTGCCATGACCTCCTCTAGGGGTTCTTCCTGAACCAGAGATCGAATCCACATCTCTTAGGTCTCCTGCATTGGCAGGCACATTCTTTACCACTGGGCCTTACAATGTCTTTACGAAGAAATACAAAAGTCTGATCAGCTCCATTGTACAGTTGAGAAAACAGAGGCCCTTCAAGAGGGGAGTTGCCTTGTCAGAAGGACGTGCTGCTGGATGTGTAGAGCTGGCGTTTTAGCTGAGTCGTCTGTGTGTTTCCTGAACCTTCCCCGCCACCACTCCGTTTCCTCTGGAAGCTGCCCAGATGCAGAACGGGGCCGCCCCTCTCCCCGCTGCAGCCAGATGGTTGTTTAGCTGTGCGTGTCTTCATCTCCAGCTGCTAGCCTCAGCTGCTCTGTGGCGCTCTTGGACTGGACGCTTCCCTTCTCCTGCTGAGGCTCTTGGGTCCAAGTAGGTCGGCCAAGTTTGAGTGATCTCCCTCTTGGCCACTGCAACTCCTGCAGTTTGAGGAAAGACCATATGTGATTTGATGTTTTTCTTAGAGCAAAACTAAGGGGACCATGGGGGTATCTTCAGCTGAGATGCCAGAGGCCAAGTGAAACTGTGTGCCTTAAACATCTTCTCGGATCGCTCCTGGTAGAATATCTGCTCACAGTGGCTTCCCCATTGAATTGAGTCAAAGATGCATTAAATGAATCCAGAGCATCACTGCTTCCAGCCGTGAAGTCCCAGAATTCCATCTCTGCTGGGCAGTGGCTTCATTAGGTCTCTGAGGACTAAGGCAAGGGGTCTCTGTGGTCTGGATGTTCCCTTCTCAACCTCGCAGGGGGATCTCCGTGGCCTGGATTGCAGGCCCTTTTCATTGCAGGGTTGTTGATCATGTGCTCTGGGGCTCACCTGCCTGGGTCTGAATCCTGCCCTCCTTGCCTGATGCCGTGTGATCTCGGTTAAGTTGCTTTCTCTTCCTGAGTTCACCTTCCTTTCCTGCACAGCAGGTATAGTAACAGGACCTACCACATGGCTGTAGTGAGGATTAAAGGAGCCAATATGTGTTTGGCATCTAGTATTGTTGTTGTTGTTCAGTCACCAGATTATGTCCGACTCTTCCCAACCCTGTGGACTGTAGCATGCCAGGCTTCCCTGTCCCTCACCAGCTCCCAGAGTTTGCCCAAGTCCATGTCCATTGAACTGGTGATGCCATCCAACCATCTCACCCTCTGTCACCCCCTTCTCCTTCTGCCTTCAATCTTTCCCAGCATCAGGGTTTTTTCCAATGAGTTGACTCTTCACATCAGGTAGCCAAAGGATTGGAGCTTCAGCTTCAGCATCAGTCCTTCCAATGAATGTTCAGGGTTGATTTCCTTTAGGATTGACTGGTTTGATCTCCTTGCTGTCCAAGGGACTCTTGGAAGTCTTCTCCGGTACTACAGTTTGAAAGCATCAATTCTTCAGCATTCAGCCTGCTTTATTGGCACCTCATACCCACTTTGTAGGGGATGATGATAATCCTGTCCTCTAATCTTTTCCTTCTGATGAGCAAGGACTGTGTTTTTCTTGCCTTTAAATCCCACGCTGTGAGTTGGGGCAGTCTCATAACTCAATCATCTGCAGGGGGCTGGGAGGAACATTAATTGAGCAAGTTGAGCTGGGTGGGGATTGCTATGAAGTGGAGAGTCCAAGGTGGTCTTGGAAGAGGAGCAATTATTCCTGCTTTCAGCACATGTCTATTGAGTATCTTCCATGTGCCAAGCACTGTTGTAGGCGTGGAGACAGAGAGTGAACCAGAGAGAACTCTCCGCCCTCTTGCAGTTCACGTGTCAGTGGACTCGGGTTTAATGGCGTTGTCACTACACAAGAATATGGGCCCACTGCTGCCATTACTTCTGCTTTTTGGAAAGAAAAGCCAGAAGTCTGGATTTTTAAAAACCATGAGGAGTTTGAGATTAGCAGATGCAAACTAGTATATACAGTGTGTTCTACTGTATAGCACAAGGGATTTTTGTCACTCTCCTATGATAAACTGTAATGGAAAAAAATATGAAAGAGAATATACATAACTGACTCACTTGGCCATACAGCGGAAATGAACACAGCATTGTTAATCAGTTAGACTTCAAAAAATTAAAAAGCAACAACAACTATGAACTGGCAGTGGTTTTAGGTACTGGCTGTGGATATATATTATTTTGTGAAGCACTGTGCTGGGCTTCATCATTCAGTTGTATCTGATTCTTTGTGACCCCATCACTGTAGCCCACTGTAGCCTGCCAGTCTCCTCTGTTCATGGGGCATCTCCAGGCAAGAATACTGGAGTGGGTTGCCAAGCCCTCCTCCGGGGGATCTTACCAACCCAGGGATCGAACCCAGGTCTCCCTCATGGCAGGCAGATTCTTTACTGTCTGAGCCACCAATGTGGGCCAAACTCTGGGATCCCCAGGCCTCCCGTTGGCAGCCCCTGGTGTGACATGCTCCCCAAATGGCTCTAGGAGGAGGAGAGTCTCTGCTCTGCACACCAGCAGCTGGGCTGATGTCAAGGTCATCGGGGCAGAGCGCATCTCCTCCCCGTCCTGCAGAAGGTTCCTGTGGCGTTTCTGCCCACAGCCCAGATGACGCTGCTGCGCTGCAGACTGCAGGCAGCCAGTGTGAATATTCCTTCTCTCATCCTTCCTGTTCCCAGCCCCCATACAGCCTATAGCAAGAGGACAGAAGCCGCGTCCGTAGTTACCCATGGTGGGGAAGAAGGTGGTGGCTGTGGCCGACGTGGAGAAAATGCAGTGGGTCCAGGAAGCAGCCTTTGAAGCCAGATAATTAATTATCCTTGTTGCCTGAATCTTTGTTAAAGTGGAGAACCGATCTAAAAGCCTGTGTGGGAAGGATGGGGAATAGGATTGGGGAGAAAAGAACTTGAAGATGCTACCAGGAGCAGCTCCTAACAGTGGGAGGTTTTGGAGAGTGGTGAGATTCCTGGGAAGATGTGAGACGTGATTATGGAGGTAGTTTGTGTTCTGCGAGCACGGTGCTGCAATGCTAGCTTTCATAGGTGGTTACCCCTAAGTGGGGCTTGTACTCCCTGGTGTGCCTCTGTCCCCCACCTCCCACTGTTGAACTTCACCCACTTGTTTGACTCATTTAGCCACTGTCCTTACCTTCATAGGTCTTAGAGCTGGTGGCCCCTGCTCTGTGGAGGCCATATGGCAGAGTGCTTGAGATGGTGGACTCTAGGCTCAGAACAAGCCTGACCCGCCTTTTACAGTGTGATTCTGGACAAGTTCTTCTGCCTCTGTGATTGTACCTGTCAGGATCCCAGCAGGAAACACATCCCTGTGTGTTGGCACCTGCCTTGGCAGGTGGGTTCTTTACCTCTGGCGCCTTCAGTGAAGGGGTTCTTTAACACCTCTAGGGGGGAAGACTCTGGAGAAGACTCTTGAGAGTCCCTTGGACTCTCCAAGGAGATCAAACCAGTCAGTCCTAAAGGAAATCAGCCTTGAATATTCCTTGGATGGACTGATGCTGAAGCTCCAATACTTTGGCCACCTGATGTGCATATCCGACTCATTGGGAAAGACCCTGATGCTGGGAAAGATGGAGGATGAAAGGAGAAGGGAGTGACAGAGAATGAGATGGTTAGATAGCATCACTGACTCAGTGGGCATGAATTTGAGCAAGCTCTGGGAGATGGTGGAGGACAGAGGACACTGGCATGCTGCAGTGCCTGGGGTCTCAAGGAGTCAGACACAACTTAGCCACTGAACAACAGCAACAGGGAGGAAAAAACCAGTGGAGGTAACTTGTGGGGACTCTGCAGCCTAAGGCAGAAGGGATTGTTGGCACAAGTGGTGGTCCTGAAGGGACATAACTGCTTCCCAATGGTGCCATCAACTCAAGGAGGAAGCGGGGGAAGTACCTAGCCTCTCTCCTCCTCTCTAGTCACCTGTTGGTTCCAGCTGTCTGAGACCAGCTGGAAACCAGGAGGCAAGGGGCCTGGATGATTCATTTTGTAGAGGTCACCCTCCCAGAGTTCAGGTCACAGCAGAGGCAGGTGAAGATTGGATCTGGGAGAGAAGCAAGGAAAACTGGTTCACTGATCCTCCGTTTCCTAACCTCGAAAGTGGTGGATAATGTGGCTGCCTACCTCGGAGTGTTCTTGGGGTGAAAATACTCCCTCAGGGTGCCTGCCCAGTAAATGCTGAGACTCTGTGTGGGTTTCAAGGCCTTCCTAGGGACCGAAGGCCCAGAGAGTAGTGTTCTGTGTGTTGTCTCGTCATACAATTTTAGGATGAGGAGCTCTTCCCCTGCATTCCCTGTAATGGGAACCTGGGATGTTGGCTTCTTTTGGGGAGCGTGGAAGGTGGAAGGTAGCAGTTAAGAATGAAGACTCTGGAGTCAGATAGTCTAGGTTATAGCCTGACTGTCACTGACTGTCAGGTTTCTTAGCTTCTCAAGGCCCCCCCTTTTTTTTCATCTGTGAAATGGGGCTGTTGGTAATTCCTGTAGCATTCCCATAGCATTGAGAGGATTAAGTGTAAAGAGCATAAAGCAGTGCCTGGAACATAGTAGGCAATCAATAGATAGTGGCTATTGCTGCTGTTGCTGTCTTCCCCTCCTCCTCCCCTTCTACTTTTCCGTCATCGCCACCACCACCATCATCACCACCATCACCACCACTGCCACTACTGTGGGCTGAGTGCGTGTGTGCTAAGTCACTTCAATCCTGTTTGACTGTTTGTGACCCTATGGACTGTAGCTAGGCAGCCTCCTCTGTCCATGGGAAGATATCTAGGCAGAAATACTGGAATTGCTATGCCCTCCTCCAGGGGATCTTCTTGACACAGGGATCAAACCTGAGTCTCTTAGGTCTCCTGCATTGACAGGTGGGTTCATTATCCCCGGTGCCTCCCGGGAAGCCCTACCTACTGTGTGTTAAGCAAAATTGACCTGTTGTCATTAGAGAATTTCCCACTGCCTAGAGTCCATCCACCAGCTCTCCCGGGAGCTTCATTGATCATACTGTTAATCCTCTCGTCCTCCCACAGATATGATATTTCAGGGAGTGATTGATGGGTGTGTGTGTGTATGTGGGGGAGGGTGGGCTTGTGCCTGACTCCGGGGACACGGTGCTTTGTTATGCAGAATAGCTTGCCTGTCATCCCACTACGAGCCCCTTCCTTGAAAAGTTCCAGGCTATTTTTGAAGCCTTCATGGCTCACATGTTCCTTTCTCCATCATGTCAATGCCAGAACGGAAACATTGGAACCTTTTGGCAGAATGTAAAGCAAAAGAGATTTCAAAGTGCATGGAGGATGAGTGTTGCTCAGATGACAGGGTATTAAGACATGACAAGAATGCTGAGTTTCCAGACTGCAGCAGCTTGTGCGTTTGTATTTAGCCCTCGTTGGATTTCTTGGGAAATCAGCGGAGGTGCCAAAGGCTAACGTCATCTCTAAGAAGGCACCAAAGGGTAGAAACACCCGCTGACATTCCCCCCAAATACACTCCGGAAGATCAGGAAACGATGCCAGAATGAGTGGGTGGTTGCCCCGGGCAACTCCAGGCTCCGGGCCACAGGGCACTGCAGGTGAAGCAGCTGGTGATGGAGGGAAGCATGTGAGCACCAGGCACCCCAAAGCTTTGCTGCTGATGCAAAGCCCAAAACCCACACTGGAGTCTCCCGGTGTGCAGTGAATACGCGCATCTAAGCGTGAAGGTGCCAGACCCTCACTGTTTATACACTGTATTACAAATGCCATGTTTTATTTACCCTTCCTGTCCTTTCCTAGAGGGTACGGAATGACTTTGGAGACAGGTAGACCTGCGTTCCAGTCCCTTCTTTGCCTCTTGCATGCATGCTAAGTTGCTTTGGTCGTGTCCGACCCTTTACGACCCTACAGACTGTAGCCCACCAGGCTCCTCTGTCCATGGGATTCTCCAGGCAAGAATACTGGAGTGAGTTGCCATGCCCTCCTCCAGGGGATCTTCCTGACCCAGGGATCGAGCCCTGCCTTGGCAGCGTGGGTTCTTTACCTCTGGCGCCACCTGGGAAGCCCTCTCTGCCTCGTACTAGCTCTTTGATCTTTGGCAAGTGGCTTTAAGATTCTGGTAATCTCTGTGCTCTGTGACATCCTAGCGGGGTGGGAGGGAAGTTCAAGAGGGAGGGGATATACATATAGTTATGACTGATTCACTTTGTTGTATGGCATAAACCAACACAACGTTGTAAAGCAATTATCCTCCGATTAAAATAAATTAAAAAAACAAAAAGATTCCAGGAGTCTTTCTGAACCACTGTTTCTTCATTTGAAAGGAATTGTTGCAGCCCTTATGGGGTTAGAGATCATGGTATTACAGGGTCCCTGGAGCTCAAAACAGGTTTGTGGAACTGCCCTGTTACGTTCAGTGTTCAGATAGTCCCAGGGGGATCAGTAGACCTCCTTCCACAAACGGGGAGACTCAGGCAGTGAGTACCTTGTCCGTACCACTCACCTCAGGGTGAGTAGTGGTGCCTGAGTCTTTGGGCCCTCCTTGGAAGGAGGCAGTATGGAGTAGTGGTTAGGGCTTACCTACCCTCTGGAGTCCCTTGGGCAGGTTTTCTAAGCCTAGTAAGTCTTCCCTTTTTCTGTCTGCGAAGTGGAGATAATCATAGGCTTGCTTTCTATGGTTGTTATGAGGATTACATGAAATAACCCTATAAGCACTTAGCCTGTGCTTGGGAGCCGGTAAGCGCTCAACGTGGTTGCCGTTGTTGCTGTTAGCAGTATTGGTGGTGGTAGCAATGGTCGTTACGGTGGTGGTTGCCGTTGTCGTAGTAACAGCAGTAGTGATAACGTGGTTCCGTTGGCTTGTGCGTGTTGACCTCCGGCAGCGTTGCAAATCTTTGTTCTTCTTCTCCCTTCCTCTGAGGACAGGCGGTGTCTAATCACTCTCCCCATGATCCTTTTTCTAGGGCCACTGTGGTCCACCCTTCCCTTCCCTGCCCTGTGCCTGGGGAGGTGGACCTCTGTGGACCGCGTCTCCTGGGCTCTCCTGCTGACAGCCTTTATCTTGAGTTGGGCCAATGGGAGGTGGTAGCAGAGACTAAAGGGTGGGAAGAGGGCGGGTTTGGGGTTCTCCCCACCCTCATCTCCCTCCCTCCAGCTCTGGCCTCCTCCTGCAGTGACAGCTCCTGGCCGGTGGTCCTTCTTCCTTGATTCAGCTCTCACTGGCCTCCTGTTACTCTGTTTCTTTAGATTATACCTCTAGCCCTAGGTTGTGGTAACAATTTTCCAGTTTCTAGTGTTTTAATTGAATATCAAGAGTGAATTCTGGTTCCCACAGAGACCCCAAGAGACCTATAAACCTATTAAAAAATAATGTATTGAATTGTTTTCATTCTAAAAATTGAAGTGGTACAGTCAATTTGGAAAAAGTGGCGGTTTCTTGTACAGTTAAACATCGAGTTACTGCGTGACACAGCAGTTCCATTCTTAGGTATTTACCAAGATAGGTTAAATTATATGCCCACACAAAGACATGTAAATGAATATTTATAGCAGTTTTATTCATAATAGCCGGAAGCTGGAGGAAAAAAATCCCCAAACAGCAATCAACAGATGAACAAATAAACACACTGGGGAATAACTGTGTAATGGAATATTACTCAGGAATAAAAATGAACTGACTACTGATATTGACAACTGCATTATTAATCATTAATAATCAAAACATTAATCAGAATGAAAGAAGGCAGGCATAAAATAGTATATACTGTGTGGTCCCATTAATCTGTGCTAACAGAAAGCAGATTGATGGCTGTGAAGGGTGGCATCTGGGGTGAGGGGATTTAATTGTAAACAGGAACTTTTGGGATGATTCAGATGTTCTGTCTCTTGATTGTGGGTTTACATGGGTGTAATACATCTGCTAGGCATCCCTGGTGGCTCAGACAGTAAAGAATCCCCTGCCAATGCAGGAGACCCCAGTTTGATCCCTGGGTCAGAAAGATCCCCTGGAGAAGGAAATGACAACCCACTCCAGTATTCTTGCCTGGGAAATCCATGGACAGAGGAGCCTGGTGGGCTGCAGTCATGGGGTCGCAAAAGAGTCAGACACGAATTAGCGACTAAACAACAACACATATATTCATGGACCTGTTTCTGAATTCTGTCTTCTGTTCAATTGGTCTGTTTGTCTATCCTTGCACCATACCAGGCTGCCTCATCACTGCAGACTTATAATAATACTTGATATATGGTGATCTAAGTCTTTAAGCTTTCTTTTTCCTCAGGCACACTTGGTTCTCTGCATTTCTATAGAAATATTAGAATCAGCATATTCATTTTCACACATACACATGTGCATATGTGTGCAAAATGCACTAATTTCTTTCAACAATATTTTATAAAATATGCTGTACTTTCTTGCAGATTTATTTCACATAGTTCTTTACATGTATTCCTAGGTATAATGATACAATTGTGTAACTTTTTAAAAATGTTTGCTGCTGGTATATAGGGAAGCCCTGGTGGCTCAGTGGTAAAGAATCTACCTGCCAATTCTGGAGACCTGGGTTTGATCCCTGGGTTAGGAAGATCTCCTGAAGAAGGAAATGGCAACTCACTCCAGTATTCTTGCCTGGGAAAACACATGGACAGAGGAGCCTGGTGGGCTACAGTCCATGGGGTTGCAAAGAGTCAGATACTACTTAGTGACTGAACAAGAACAAGATAAAGGAGGGAAAATTTGGGCATCATAATTTCTTGCTTCATGGTATTAGACTTAAATGAGTTGAAATGTATTTCTGTGTGATAATTTGAGCTTCGATATAAGTTTGCTTAATTCTTTGTCGAGTGAAAAAACCCCTAACCTCATGAAGTTGATTAAATTCTACATTTGCTTTATCATATAAAAATATTAGGGAAATAAAGTATTATAAAAAGAAGATCAAGACCTCAAACGTCCTTACAACCAGAGGTCACATTTCAGATGTAATGTGTTTTCTTCCAGTTTTTTTCTGTACTTAGATTTTCCACCCTCAGTGGTCTTATTCAAATAAGAAGGAAAGCAAGTGGAAAGTCTCCATTCTGTGGCATTTTTGTTATGACTTTACTTGTCTCAGACGCCTAGGGTGATGGTGAGAATCTTGTGTCCTATATCCCAAATATACTGGGAGGAAATGAAAATGTTTGGTCTGCTGAAGGAGACATATTGGGGAAACGGGTGGGACGAGGGCATGGTCTTTGGCTTCAAATCTCAACCAGTCAATCAGTCAGTTAAATATTATTGAGCTTCTTTCATGAGCCCACACTAGGAGTGTGGAGGTGAATAAAGCATGTGGTTTCCCTGCTTGAATGGAGTCAGTCTGGGAGGGAAAGGTATTATTATTAATAGTGATAATAACAGTGACAATGGCGGTCACTAATATTTATGATGAACCTACTATGTGCCAGGCACTAAGGCTTAATTTTTCTGTTCAAGTTTTTAATATGTCGTTCCATATTAGACTATTCCATAGTCTTTGAGTAGGTACTCTTTCTAATCCTCATTTGATTATTGAAAAGAATACAGTGGCTTAGAAAGTTTCGAATGGGATTGTACAGTAAGCAGATTAAACCTAGGCTAGCAGGTCAGGAAGACTCTGAGGAAATGACATTTCATGTGTGATCTGAAGGATGACAGACATCAGAGAAAAATGATTCTGACTTCAGAGAACATAGACAGGGGCTGTTTTTTTGCACAGAAGGAAGTAGGCTGGTTTTGAGTGATAATTTGGGATCAGATTGGACAGAATTGGTGACCGGCAGTGAGTAGTGACACTGAGGGAGTCAAGGGTGGCTCCCAGGGTGAGTGAGAAGAAACATCAGAATTGAGGCAGAAGTTTAAGTAGTGTTTAAATTCAAACCAAAGCTCTTGATTATTTCTCCACTCTGTCAAAAATACAAACACTAGATTCAAATAGTCAATATCAACATAATATTTTTTTTCTGTGAACACTGATGAACTTCTGAAAATTTGAAAAACCCTGATTTTATAACCGATAGCTAATTCTTTTTAAAATCTTTATCATTTATTTATGTGGGTGTGCTGGGTCTTAGTTGCACCATGCGAATTCTTACTTGTAGCATGTGGGATCTAGTTCCCCAACCAAGGACTGAACCAGGGCCTCCTGTACTGGGCTGTGGAATCTTAGCCACTGGACCACTAGGGAAATCCTGTTTAGTAAATTCTCTAAGTTTGGGTTCAGAGGTGAAGTACTGTAAATGTCTAATGTAAAGAACTACAAATGTACCCCTGACATAGAGCAGTAGCAGCCCTGTTTCCTCAACACACTTGTTTCTAGTGTGGAACTGAATATAAGGTGGATACAAATGGAGACTAAAGTAGTTGAAAAGCCACGCATTTTCCTAAAATTCCCTCTTTACTTCCCCCAGATCTTTGATGAGATAGGATACTGTTAGTTGAATGTTCAGCTTCCCAGGTGACACAGTGGTAAAGAATCTGCCTGCCAATGCAGGAGACTCAAGAGATGCAGTTTGTCCCCTGGGTTGTGAAGATCCCCTGGAGAAGGAAATGGCAACCCACTCCACTATTCTTGCCTGCAGAATCCCATGGACAGAGGAGCCTGGTGGGCTACAGTCCATGGGGTCGCAAAGAGTCGGACGTGACTGAACATGCACACATTTGAGTATTCAGGTCCCTTTTGTAGAGTCTGGGAAGCATAAATAAAAAGCAGGGATGGAGACCAGGGACTTAGTTTTTTGGATACATATAGCTTCACTGTTACCTATGCGAACGTTGTAAAGAAAAACATATCAATATGCTTGGGAAAAATTTGTCTTTACAGATATCTTACTTTATCAAACTTGTCTAGTAACAGGGTGAAGGAGAAAGAATGCAACTGCTATTAATTTTAAAAATTGGCTACTACATGTTTTTCTAAGACTTTTGGATGTAGCTGTCATTTCCTCTAAAGTGTATATTCCATCATGCTTAATAAATTGTTTTATTAAAAAAAAAAAAAACTATGAAGGAGGCAGAAGAAGAAGGATTTGGTTTGGAGCATCTTCAATTTGAGATCCAAATGGTGGTACTTAGCAAGGAGGGGAGGGCTCTGGGCTGAGAGGTACAATTGGGAGCCACCAGCACAAACAAATTTATGAAGTTTGTAGACCGACAAGGTGGCCTGTGGGGAGAGTGTTCACAGGGAATAGATCAGTACCTGGGATAGAGCTTTGAGGAATTCTAGTAGATTACGGTGGGGTGGGGTGGGGGCGCAGGGGGGCAACAAGAGGAGGAGCCAGGGAAAGGTAGAAGATGCCATAGAGGGCAGGATGGGGAGGTTACAGGGAAGCAGAGATCTGTGCAGTCTAAAGAACTTTCTAGTATCAGAATTGTCCTTAGGAGGTGGAGCGCTCCTTGTTTTGCAATGAAATGAGCAGCTCAGGGACATTGTAGAGAGGGGTGGGGTCAGATGTCTTTGAATTGGCCAGAGTGTTTTGGTTCTTTGTAAGCAACAATTGACTGTAGGTGTCTTAAAAACCAAGTGGAAGGGTATGCAGTTTTACATTCATGTCATGGCCAGGCCTTGGAAAGAACAGGGTCCAGAGTGGCGCTTGGCTCTAGATGGCGGGAAGTCATGGGCCACCTTCTTATGGCAGTACTACTGATTCAAGAATCAAATTCCCAGGAGGAGTGTGATTGGCTGATCTTGGGTCACATGCCACTCCTTGGCCAGGGGGAGAGCTGGGCACCTTGACTGACAGTGTCCCCAAGACTGGACATCATGGAGCCAGGCCGGTTTCCCAAAGGAAAGTCAAGATGCCACTTACCAAAAGGGAGAGTGGTTGCCGTGCAGGCAAAACCCGCAGATGCCCACTGTAAACTCCACGCCCTGTCTTGGATTGGATGATATTTGTGATGTTCCCACAACAGGCCCGCCTTCTTGCAGGGCTGCTGCTAGTGTTTTGCCTGCTGGAGGATTAAGTTTCTCTGTTTGCTTTTTAAAGTAAGTTTGGGGACTGGGATTGACATGAATTTATCTCTGGGCTTCAAGCCACTAGCTCTGGAGGCACAATTTGGCAGATACGACTCATGTTATTTCTTGACATGACAGTCAAGAAAAGACTTGGCCTTGTGGCTATATGGCCCCTCCTTCATGAGCAAGGCTAGGAGCTGGTAGTAGACAGATGGTGTAAATCTCTGTTGCACCAGCAAGGTGGATGTGACCATCCTACAGGCACTTACTAAAAAGAAGCCCAAGTAACTGGCACCTGTGGATACAGGAGACCTGTCAAAGCTTATCCCTTCCGGCACTTTCTCTTACCTGAGCAAACTTCTAAGTGCAGCCATCCTTGTAGGACTGCAGTACTGAGAGGATAATGGGCTTCCCTGATGGCTCAGTGGGTAAAGAATCTGCCTGCAATGCAGGAGACAAAGGCAGAAGTGAGTTCGATCCCCAGGTTGGGAGGATCTCCTGGAGGAAGGCATGGTAACCCACTCCAGTATTCTGGAAAATCCCATGGACAGAGGAGTCTTATGGGCTACAGTTTATGGAATAGTCAAGTGTCAGACACAGTTGAGCAACTAACACTATTTAGAGGATAAGGGAAGGGTGAAACACTGTATCACAGGTTTCCTCAGTTCACCAACATGGACTGATCCAACCGAGTGTTCTTAATAGCAAGTCCCCAAGTGAAAAAGAAAAGAGATATATTTATAGGAACACATAAAACACAGGAGAAAAGAGGGGCCCTCACTGCCCACCCACCAACTTCTCATCTTTGGTTTGTTAGTCATAAGTCCTTTGTTCTCAGGAACCAAACACCCAATTCAAGTTGGTTTAGATGAAGAGGGATTTGTTGGCATATATAAAAAAGTCGAGGGGTTCTCCCTTCAGGCTTGGTTGGATCCAGGTGCTTCTATGTGGTTATCAGATATCTCTTGGCTCTGCTTTTCTCCTCATTGGCTTCATTCTTAGGAAAGCTTTTCCTCTGTGATAATAAAAATGGCAGCGTCCATGCACGTGTGCTCAGTTGCTTCAGCCATGTCTGATTCTTTGCAATCCTGTGGACCGTAGCTAGCCAGGCTCCTCTGTCCATAGGGATTCTCCAGGCAAGAATATTGGAGTGGGTTGCCATGCCCTCTTCCAGGAGATCTTCCTGACCCAGGGATAGAATTCACATCTGCTCATGTCTCCTGCATTGCAGGTGGATTCTTTACCCACTGAGCCATCTGGGAAGCCCAAAGATGGCAGATGCAGACTTATTCCCCACCCAACTTAGCAGTACTCCTGGAAAATAAATCCTTTTTCCTAATAATTCTAGCAAGAGTCCTAAAGCTGATTCATGGATGATATTTGTGATGTTCCCACAACAGGCCCGCCTTCTTGCAGGGCTGCTGCTAGTGTTTTGCCTGCTGGAGGATTAAGTTTCTCTGTTTGCTTTTTAGAGTAAGTTTGGGGACTGGGATTGACATGAATTTATCTCTGGGCTTCAAGCCACTAGCTCTGGAGGCACAATTTGGCAGATACGACTCATGTTATTTCTTGACATGACAGTCAAGAAAAGACTTGGCCTTGTGGCTATATGGCCCCTCCTTCATGAGCAAGGCTAGGAGCTGGTAGTAGACAGATGGTGTAAATCTCTGTTGCACCAGCAAGGTGGATGTGACCATCCTACAGGCACTTACTAAAAAGAAGCCCAAGTAACTGGCACCTGTGGATACAGGAGACCTGTCAAAGCTTATCCCTTCCGGCACTTTCTCTTACCTGAGCAAACTTCTAAGTGCAGCCATCCTTGTAGGACTGCAGTACTGAGAGGATAATGGGCTTCCCTGATGGCTCAGTGGGTAAAGAATCTGCCTGCAATGCAGGAGACAAAGGCAGAAGTGAGTTCGATCCCCAGGTCGGGAGGATCTCCTGGAGGAAGGCATGGTAACCCACTCCAGTATTCTGGAAAATCCCATGGACAGAGGAGTCTTATGGGCTACAGTTTATGGAATAGTCAAGTGTCAGACACAGTTGAGCAACTAACACTATTTAGAGGATAAGGGAAGGGTGAAACACTGTATCACAGGTTTCCTCAGTTCACCAACATGGACTGATCCAACCGAGTGTTCTTAATAGCAAGTCCCCAAGTGAAAAAGAAAAGAGATATATTTATAGGAACACATAAAACACAGGAGAAAAGAGGGGCCCTCACTGCCCACCCACCAACTTCTCATCTTTGGTTTGTTAGTCATAAGTCCTTTGTTCTCAGGAACCAAACACCCAATTCAAGTTGGTTTAGATGAAGAGGGATTTGTTGGCATATATAAAAAAGTCGAGGGGTTCTCCCTTCAGGCTTGGTTGGATCCAGGTGCTTCTATGTGGTTATCAGATATCTCTTGGCTCTGCTTTTCTCCTCATTGGCTTCATTCTTAGGAAAGCTTTTCCTCTGTGATAATAAAAATGGCAGCGTCCATGCACGTGTGCTCAGTTGCTTCAGCCATGTCTGATTCTTTGCAATCCTGTGGACCGTAGCTAGCCAGGCTCCTCTGTCCATAGGGATTCTCCAGGCAAGAATATTGGAGTGGGTTGCCATGCCCTCTTCCAGGAGATCTTCCTGACCCGGGGATAGAATTCACATCTGCTCATGTCTCCTGCATTGCAGGTGGATTCTTTACCCACTGAGCCATCTGGGAAGCCCAAAGATGGCAGATGCAGACTTATTCCCCACCCAACTTAGCAGTACTCCTGGAAAATAAATCCTTTTTCCTAATAATTCTAGCAAGAGTCCTAAAGCTGATTCTCATTGGGTGGCTGAGACACCTGCCCATCCCTGAATCCACACTGTGGCTGGGGTCCTGGGTTCCCCTAGCATCCAGGAGAGGGGAGGGCATCCTTAGCCAGCTCATGGAAACCAGGGGTCTGATGCCCCAAATAGAAGCAGAGAGGATAGATGCTGGTTGGGCATGTTCACCACACTTGGTTTCGGGACCAGCTCCTGGTCCTCGTCGTCTGAGAGCTCTAGTGGAGGATGTCTGGTGAACAAGGGATGTTGATGTTTCCCCTTCGGCCATGGCTTTTTTGTCTTGCTGACCCCGCCTTTGGGGCACGATCAAAGCCGGGGGGCCACCGGGTCAAGAGCAGTCTCCATGTATTATCCAAACAAGCAGGATATTCCCAGCAGCTGTCCTGCCCAGGCGCCTTCTCCCCAGGGTTATAGCAGAAGCTGGTGGCGGGTGGGGTGAGGGGGGACTTTCTTCTCATGAGTTTGTTTACTTCTGAGTCCTATCCTTTACCTCTTGTTGGCTCCACTGCTTTGTCTGGCTTAGTTAAGTAAGCTTGGTAATGTTGTGAGTGAAAGCATTCCTTTCCTGCAGTTGCTGACCCCTGCAAGGCTCTTGCTCGGTAGTGCTAGGCTGCTGCTAAAGAAATGACGTTTGCTCTTCCTTCCATCTCTTGTGGGAGGAAATCACCATCATTAGAACTCTGCAAATTCCCTTTAATTCTGGGTAAATGGTTGGCAGCCTGTATGATGGAATAAGATGCAGTTGTGGAGACAGGATGAGGTCACTGTCTACATGTTGAGATGGCGTGGGCCTCCAGATGTGTTAGTTTGGGAAAAAGCATGAGGAGAGTGTGCAGATCAGCAGTGCTCTGCCCCATTTGAATCACGTGTTCCCAGCCTCTCTGTGTGTGCTCAGCCATTCAGTCATGTCTGACTCTTTGCGACCCCATGGACTCCCCATGGAGCCCACCAGGCTCCTTTGTCCATGGAATTCTCCAGGCAAGAATAGTGGAGTGGGTTGCCATTTCCTCCGCCAGGGGATCTTCCCAACCCAGGGATTGAACCTGCATCTCTTGCATTGGCAGGTGGATTCGTTACCTCTAGGGCCACCTGGGAAGCCCTCCCAGCTTCTCCAATCTTCCTCCCATAAATCTGAATTTCTAGAGGGACTTGAGTCCTGTTCTGTTTTGAAAGCTCCAAGTGACTCAGAGTACAGCCCAGACTGAGAACCAAGGGTGTAGATTTGTAATCGTATGGATGAAACTAAAGGGGCATAGATAAAACCAAAAAAGAAATAGAGAATTATACTGCACATATAGGCAGGGACTCATACATGCTCACACACATGCAGAGAATATTGCTAGAAGACAGACAAGAAATGAGAAAGAGTAGTTCCCTCTGGCAATGGGGTAGAGCCTTGTCTCTCAAACGTATGCTCATCAGTAATGTTTGAATTTTAAGCCTTAAGCATGATAAACAGCTTAAAAAAGAAATCCTAACTGCGCACCCAAGGCCGGCCAGGCAGGGCTGTGAGATGACTCTGAGCTCAGCTCTGTGGGTAGCTGGCAGCTACCCACAGATGCACAAATACCACCCACCACCCTGGCCACAGCTGCCTTCCTCTTGACTCAGCTGGTGAGAGTGACTTCTTAAGTGAGAGAGGTGACCAAAAGCCCAGTAATTCATTTATTCATTCATGGTCAATGTACTCATTCATATTTTTATTAAGAATCAGATACGGGGCAGGTATGTGCCAAGCACAGGAATCTGGTCTCATCCTCATGACTATGCATGAAGTGAAAGTGAAAGTGTCAGTGGCTTAGTCACGTCTGACTCTTTGTGACCCTATGGACGGTAGCCCGCCAGGCTCCTCTGTCCGTGGGATTCTCCAGGCAAGAGTACTTGTGTGGGTTGTCATTCCCTTCTCCAAGGGATCTTCCTGATCCAGGGATCAAGCCAGTAACTGATCTTGTCCCCATTCTGTGGTTGGGGATATTTAAGCTCAGAGATAATGTGTAACCAAGGCGATAGTGTTTGAATCAGGAAGACTAGCTAAAACAGAGCTTGTGAACTGGTGGGACTCAGATGTCTTTGGATGGTCGGCATGGAGTTTTCAAAAAATCCCATCTGGCAACGCTGGACTAGCGCTCCCAGGGCCATTGCTGGACAGAGCTGAGTATCCCAGGGATGGGCATGTGCTGGTTGAGTATCCCAGGGATGGGCATGTGCTGGTTGAGTATCCCAGGGATGGGCATCTGCTGTCCAGTTCACCCCAGCCGCCCTTCCCTGCTGTATTACGCCAGACTGGCTTCACTCAGTCACTTAGCCTGGCCTCTGTAAGGTTTTAAGTTTATAACCCTTGCAGTGAAGTACGAGCTAAGTCTTTTCAGTTGTGTCCGACTCTTTGTGACCCTATGGACTGTAGCCTGACAGGCTCCTCCATCATGGGAGTTCCTAGGCAAGAATACTAGAGTGCGTTTCCATGCCCTCCTCCAGGGTTCTTCCTGACCCGGGGATCAAACCTGTGTCTCTTGCATTGGCAGATGGGTGCTTTACCGCTGAGTCTCCTGGGAAGCTCAATGAAGTAGGTAGGATGAGCCAACCATTCCCTGTCCCCTGGGGCTCCCAAGCTGAATTATCCTGGGGGGCATGTCATTTCTACTCCAGTCTGGCCTTCGGTCTGCTGGTTGGAGAACTAAGCTCTCTGCCTTTAAATTTCCTCATGGCCATCATGGGATGGGCTGTTGGTAGTGATGTATTTATGGAACAGATTTGCACAGTAGAGAATGAGTGAAATATAGAAAAGGACATTCATCCAGCCTGCAAGAAAGTGGGCCAGTGGAGTGAGAGGAGGTAAAAGCTGGACGGTGGTTTCACTGTGAATGGATGCCAGCCTGTCGGATTGGAACTTTATTCTTTAGACCAGTGCTGTCCAATAATACTTTCTACAGTGAGTGTCCAGTACTGTAGCTTCTAGTCACATGTGACTGTTAAGCACTTGAAATGTGGTTAGGGTGAAGGAAAAGCTGAAGTACTTTTTAAACAATGGATTGTTCAGTTTATTTTTTAAAAATATATTTGTTTATTTATTTGACTGTGCCAGGTGTTAATTGGGGCATGCCGGATCTTTGATCCTCATTGTGGCATGCAGAATCTTTAGTTGCAGGATGTAGGATCGAGTTCCCTGACCAGGGATCAAACCCAGGCCCACTGCTTTGGGAGCACGGAGTCTTAGTCACCCACTTGACCATCAAGGAAGTCCCAAGAACTGAATTTTAAATTTCATTTCTTGAATTTAAATTGGCACAACCCCACATCACCTGTGGCTACCACGTTGGACAGGGCAACTTTAGACAATAAGCAGCCAGTGAATGTGTTGAAGAAGGGAGATAGTATCAAGCTGAGTTTTCAGAAGATGAATTTTTCAGGAGTGTGTAGGCTGTATAGAGTGAGGGAAGTGGGCAGAAATAATGTTAATGGTGTTTAGTATATGGTAGACACTTACTTGGTCCTCACATGAGCTCATTTAACCCTCATAACAACTCTGTAAGAAAAGCACTATTATTTTTTCTATTTTGTAGACTAGGAAAGCAAGACACAGCAGGGTCCATGAACTTAAGGTCACAGAGCTAATAAATAGTGTGTCCTGGTGTCGTGTCCAGGCAGCTTGGCTGCAGAGTTCAGACTGTAAACCTCTCTAACCCGGAAGGAAGTAAATAAACCCTCACTGAGAACTTCCTTTGTGCTCTGATGCTGTACATTGGTACATGGTATTTCATTTAGATTTCATAGCAATCGCATAACACTGATGACCTTATCTCCTCTGTGATTATGGAAGCTTTGGCTCATAGAGATGAGACATCAAGGCAGGCTTATCAGTTTCGGGGGAAACCAGTTAAGGCTTCATTGCGAAATTCCATTTCTGAGTTGCTGAGGGCAGTTAGGGTGGAATCAGTGGGGAGTGTACAGGAGGATATGGTATAAAAGATGTTGCGAAGGAAGAATCGGTAGGATTTAGCAACTGACTGGATGGCTGGGGTGAGGAAAGCGGGGGAGGATTTCTTCTGGAACAGTGAGATGAATGACAGACACAAATGCAGCCACGCTGTGTGAGCTGAGAGTGTGTGGGCTCTAGAGGAAGACAAACCTGGTTTCAGATATAAGCGTGGCCACTGACTAGCTGGATGCCCTTGGGCAAGTCATTCCTCTCTGTGTATCAGCATCCCTGTTGTTAAAACACGGATCAAAACACCTTCCTCCTGGGGCCGTGATGGGGCTAAGCTGTAATAACCATGGATGTGAAAGTCCTTTGCCAACTCAAGTCCACGGTCTTGTGAGTCATGCTTCTAAATGGTAGGGATGCTGGGTGGAGGTGGTGACCAGGCCTATCTGCCTTTGATCATGGAGACGGTTCCAGGAAGCATGGGAGGGAGCACCACCTTATCTTGGACACTGGGCAATTTCATACCTGTGAGTCATCTTTGACCCGGGAGGAAAGAGGGATCCCTGCACACCCATCTGAAAGCAACATTTGCACACTGATGCCTCCACCTCAAATGCCCCTTTCCACCGAGCACTTTGTGTGTGTGTCTTGTTTGACCTTCACAACTTTCTAAGAGTAGATTATGCTCTCATTCCCATTTTGGAGGAGATGGAGGCTCAGAGAGGCGTAGTAATTGGGCTGATGTCTTTCAGCTTAAGGGTCATAAAATAGCGGTTCAGGGGACTTCCTTGGTGGTCCAGTGGTTAAGAATCCACCTTGTAATGCAGAGGTCATGGGTTCGATCCCTGGTCAGGGAACTAAGATCCCACATGCCATGGAGCAACTAAGCCTGCAAGTTGCAACTACTGAGACTGCGCGCCAGAGCCTGAGCACCACAGCTAGACAGTCTGTGCATCGCAGTGAAAGATCCTGCATGGCACCGTGAGGATCCCACGTGCTGCAGCTAAGACCTCACACAGCCAAATAAATAAATTAAAAACAAAATTTTTTTAAAATGGAAGTTCAAACTGAGGTTCATCTGATCCAGAGTCCTGGCCAGGAAGTCTTGCAGATGGTGGATTTCTCTCTTGAGGGATGGCTGTCTGGGGGCTTCCAGAGAGAGACGAGAGCTCAGGAAGGTGCTGAAGGCCCTTCTGTCTCTTCTTCCAACACAGACATCTGCAGCAAGTGCTGGAATGAATACCTCTGGTTAGTATGGACTCAGGGACAAAGATTGCTAAAGATGACAGTTGCCCATTTTAGACTCTAGTGAGAACAGGGTACAAGAGATGAATTGACTCCAAAGAGAGAAAATAAAAATTTAACGACTTGATCTTGTTTCCTCTGGATACAACAAATGAATTGTAATGGTTAGAGCTGGGCATTTGGGGATGGGTGCAGTATAAGGCAGAGTTGGAGTCCCATTGCTTCCTGGGGGCAGATACTCCAGAGAGGTCTCTTGGGCTTTTGTCTGTAGTCTTCTGCTTCTGAGATCATCCAAGTGTTTCTGATCCTTGGCTGGTATAGTGGTTTCCTATTGCTGGAATAACAAATTACCACACACTTAATGGCTTAAAATAACAGATTTATTACCTTATAGCTCTGGAGGTCAAGAGTCTGAAAATGGGTCTCACAAGGCTAACATCAAGACATCAGGATGTCAAGATGTCAGCAGGACATCATTCCTCTGGAGCCTCTGGGGACCGTCTGTTCCTTGCCTTTTCTAGCTTCCAGACACCATCCACATTTCTTGGCGTGTGTTCCTTTCCAGCAGTGGCATCCCTCCAGCCTCTGCTTTTGTAATCGTACCTCCTTCTCTGACTCTGACCCTCATACTTCCTTCTAATAAGGATCCAGTGGCTGAGACTCCATGCTTCCAATGCAGGGGGCCTGGGCGTTCAATCCCTGGTCAGGGAATTAGATCCCACATGCCACAACTAAGAGTTTACATGCTAAATGTAAAGATCTCACATGCCACAATGAAGATCGAAGATCCTGCATGCTGCAACTGAGACTCAGCACAGCCAAGTAAATAAATTTTGAGGAAAAAAAAAGAAAAAAAGTATTCTTTTTTAAAAAAGGACTCTTGTAATTGCATTAAACTCACCAGGATGTGTTAGTATTATTCGCTCAGTCACGTCCGACTCTTTGAGACCCCGTGTACTATAGCCTGCCAGTCTTCTCTGTCCATGGAATTCTCCAGGCAAGAGTACTGGAGTGAGTAGCCATTACCTTCTCTAGGGGATCTTCCTGACCCAGGGATTGAAACCAGGTCTCCCGCATTGCAGGCAGATTCTTCACTGTCTGAGCCCCCATTCACACATTCCAGGGATTAGGATGTGGACGTCTTTGGTGAGGCTGGGGGGGAGACGTTATTCTACCTATAGGCCTATGACCCTCATGATTTTAATGTAATGGGAGGATTGGAGATAAATGGTGCTTGGAATCTTAATCTCTCTCTCTGCGGGAGCCAAGTAGCAGTTCCCTGCCCCCCTAAAAAATTTAGTTTATTTTTTTGTGGCTCTGCTGGTCTTCATTGCTATGCTGACTTTGCTCTAGTTGCAGAGAGCTGGGGCTACTCTTTAGCTGTGGGGCATGGGCTTCTCAAGGCAGTGGCGTCTCTTGTTGCAAGGCACGGGCTCTAGAGCGCAGGCTCAGTAGCTGTGGCGTATGGGTCTAGTTGCCTTGCAGCATGTGGGATCTTCCCAGAACAGGGGTTGAACTCTTGTCTCCTGTATTGGCAACATGGGCTTCTCAAGGCAGTGGCGTCTCTTGTTGCAAGGCACGGGCTCTAGAGCGCAGGCTCAGTAGCTGTGGCGTATGGGTCTAGTTGCCTTGCAGCATGTGGGATCTTCCCAGAACAGGGGTTGAACTCTTGTCTCCTGTATTGGCAGGTGGATTCTTTACCAGTGAGCTACCAGGGGCGTCCAGCAGTTTTCCCTTTTAAAATAGGTCTTGCATACATTCTCCCACCTGACACTCAGACATTTTCAGTGCTTGTCTGGTCCATATACGTTTGGGTTTGAGACTGCATCATGTAGTCCTAATAAAGCATGACTTCTGGTTAGATTCAGAAGGCTGTAGGCTGCAGGCTTCTAACCTCTACGGAGCAAAGAGTTGTTGCATAAACCGTGAAGCATCTAGGAATTCTTGGTTCTTACCAGGTACCTGTTTGAAAGCAGCACCTAGTACGTGTTTCAGCAGTTTCTGTGAATGTTGGCTCTTATTTAAGAAAAGCTAGTCTTACCCTGAATTTGCCAAACAGAAATGAGGGGGTGTTTATTTGTATCACAAAAGGATTTAGTTTGTTTCTTTAAATAGCCTAAGCCCTACTCCTTTTCTTTGAAGTGTTTTAGTTAATGGGAAATTTGATTTGCAGAACTTTTTAGAAACACACTGTGTAAAGTAAATACCTGCACTAAAAGCTCATCAACTTTTCAGCCTGTTCCCAGCTTCTCTGTAGAGCGTGCTGGGGTACAGCCAAGTCCCTTGGCATACTGAGTCCACCAAGGTGGACGTAGATTGTTTATTTTCGTGGCTAATTGGAAGGCTGCTAGGAGAGACCTTGTCAATGACTGATGTGGTTCTACCCTTGACCATGGTGGTAGAATGTGGAAGGCCAGCCGGGAGCTATAGCTAGCATTAAGTTGATTGGGTTTTCTTCTTTTTGTGTGGCTGATAATGCCCATTCTTTGTTTATTCATTCACCGAATATTTATTTACTCAATATATACCAGGACATGTGGTAGACACTGGGAAGCTAGAGATGAGCTTCCCTCAAAGAGAGTAAGGATGGATAAGATCATAACTGATATTTTAGATATTTTGAAGAAGGGCTCTAGACTAAAGTAATTGCTTATCTACGGTGAGCTGGGGGGAGAGGAACTTGCCTAAACATTTCTGGGTTAAGGGAGAAGTGAAAGCTTCAGTAATAGACCAGTTAGAAACTTACAATGATGGCAGTATAAAGCCTGGGATGTGGTCAAAGCTGTGCTTGAAAGTTTTTAGCCTTGAAATGTTAAACTTTTAATGAAGAACAATGGGAAGAAATGAGCTGAGCAGTCAGTTCAAGAAGCTTTAAAATGAATAAAACTGAAGCACAGGCAGATAAGATAATGTGCCCAAACATTACAGTTTGCAAATGGTGACAGCAGAATCAAAACCTGGCCATCTGACTCCAGAATTCATACTTGCAACCCATTAAATAATACAAGAACAAGTACCCATAAAATAAGTAGGACAAATAAAAGTAAAACTAACAAGTAAGAAAAAAACAGTAGAATTGATAAATATACCCATCATTTGCTTCTTTAAAATGAAAGAATAGTAAAATGGACATTAAGGAAGATAAACCTCTGAAAAAAATAAAAAGAGACTCCCCAACAGTATAATAGACGAAAGCTTGAGAAAGGACATGGCACCGTCCCAGATAAGATGACGCAGTTGAAACACACAGAGAAGAACACTGTGGATAATTCCAAAGGAAAATATAAGTTCCCAAAGTTAGTTTGAGAAGAGCGTGAGGGAGAAATAAAGCTGGTAAAAGCTCTAAGCGGGATAGGACTGTTTGCTTGTCATCTCTTTTATTCCACATTGCTCTGGAAATTTTACATATGGACGTATAAAGGGAAACACAGGAGGCATATCTATCAGGGAGGAGGAAAGAAAAATGTTATTACTGGGGATAATATGATTCTCTACCTGGAAAACTCAAAGGAAGCAACTGAAATCCCACAGCAACTCTCATGAATTTTAAAAATACTTAGAAAATAAATACTCTGAAAATTTATTGCTTTCCTGTTTGTAAATGATAACCACTCAGCAAACAAAACGGAAAAGATGTCAAAATCAAATAGTAGAGAGGTAGGACTTCTCAGATAGAAATATGTAGAACTATAGAGAAAATTGGGCTTCCCGGGTGGCGCTAGTGGTAAAGAATCCACCTGCCAATGCAGGAGACATAAGAGACATGGGTTTGATCCCTGGATTGGGAAGATCCCCTGGAGGTCGTGGCAACCCACTCTAGTATTCTTGCATGGAGAATTCCATGGACAGAGGAGCCTGGAAGGGCTACAGAATCCATAGGGTTGCAAAGAATTGGACAATACTGAAGCAACTTAGCATGCACACATGCATAGAGAAAATTAAATACTTTACTGGGATACATAAAATACAGTTTTAACAAGGGGGCACTCTATTGATAGAAGTACTCATTGTTATGATAGTGTCAATTATCAAAGTCCCAATAAATTTTTTTCTGGGGATGAGGGTAGGGAGTTGACTAAATACAATTCCAATATAATTCCATTGGTGTTTTTAAAAGCTTGATAAACTGATTCTAAAGTTCACTTGGAACTTGCAATGATTGCCAATAGAATGTTGAAAAATAAGGATAATGAGAGTGGACTTGCCCTGCCAAGATATAACATATTATAAAGCTACTATAATTAAATCCCATATTGCTTTATTATAAGACAGATCAGTGGAACAGAACTGCAGGCCCAAAGACAGACCCCAGTGTATATAATTATTTAGTATATAATTAGGTTGGCGTTTGAAATCAGTGATGAGGGGATGAATTATTCAATAAAAGATGCTGGCACAATTGATTACCTATTTGGGAAAAAAATGGCAAGTTAAATTCCCATGTCATTTCAGATACAAAAAAATTTACAAATCGATGGAAGTTTAAAGTGCATATGATGCCAGATAAAAGTAAAGAGAAAAGAATGGTATAGATAGGAATTTGGATCATATGGAAAGGCCTCTTGAAGTGTAGTTGGACTACGTTTTCTTTGTCCAGCTTTTTTTCTTTTGGTAGTCTGCAAGTTATTCTTGTTAGCACACTATTTCAGCTTATAATGTCTTAAATGCAGTTTCTCCATACCTATTAACTCTTGAGGAATAAGCAAGGATCTTAGCATGTTGCAACTTTGTAGTCTTTTTCCCGTCCCTGTCTCTTAAGACTTGTCCCCCTACCCTCACCTTGCTTTTCTTTTTGTTCTTTCACCACTGTTTTATGCCTCTTTTATTCATTTTGTTATTTTTTTCTGGATTGTATATTCTCTATTACTTCTTTGTGGGAAGTAAATTTTCCAAGTTCTTGTATTTTGGAAATGTCTTTATTTTGTTTTCACTTGAACGCTCGTTTGACTGCGTATAGGATTTTAGGTTCAAATGACTTTTCCTAAACCTTTGAAGATGTTGCTCCATTGTATTCTATATATTTTTTTAATTTTTAAAAAATGATTGCCACAATCAATTTAGTTAAATTTTTTAAAGATTTTTTTTTATGTGGACCATTTTTAAAGTCTTTATTGAATCTGTTACAGTATTGCTTCTGTCTTATGGTTTGGTCTTTGGGGCACAAGGTATGTGGAATCTCAGCTGCCTAATCAGAGATCGAACTCACCCCGCTGCATCAGCAGGCGAACTCTTAACTGTTGGAACTGCCTCCATTGTATCCTAGAATGGAGAGTTGCAGATGGGAAATCTAATGTTAAAATTATTTTTTGTTCCTTTGTCAGTAACTTTCCCGTCTTCTCTTCCTTTCCTTGCTGGACACGTCCTCACAGTGATATCTGAGCCTTGGTAATTCTCACTGTTAGTCATTTTTCTTTTTATTCATATCTATTGACACTTGATAGTTTCTTTAAATTTCATGGCTCAAATTCTTCTTAATCTTTAGAGAATTTCCGTTCATTTTCTTCAATTACACCTTCTTTACTTTTCTTTCTGTTCTTTCCTGAACATCCTTCTGTATAGATATTAGAATTTTGAGATCTATTCTACATGTTTTGAGTCATTTCTTTTATTCTTTCTTGCTTTTTTTTTTTTTGCAAAATTCTGGGGAAATCACTCAAATTAGACTTACAATTTGCTAAGTTCCTCTTTAGTTGTTCTGCATTTGTATCAGCCCAGCTACTGAATTTCCAGTTTGGGCAATCATATTTTTCATTTCCCGATCTTTGTTTTTCTTTGACTCTTGTTTCAAAATGAAAGTAGGCTTATTTCCCTTGATATTATGTAATTAACATATACTCTTTTGTCAACATTTCAAACAATATAGATATAAGGCTGTCAGTAAAAATAATCTGTAGTCCTATTGCCCAGAGATAACCATCATTGGCATTTTTTGGCCACTGCTCATGTCTTACTCATGTAGGGCTTCCCTGGCAGCTCAGATGGTAAAGTGCCTGAATGCAATGCAGGAGACCTGGGTTCGATCCCTGGGTTGGGAAGATCCCCTGGAGAAGGAGATGGCAGCCCACTCCAGTACTCTTGCCTGGAAAATCCCATGGACAGAGGAACCTGGTATGCTACAGTCCATGGGGTCACAAAGAGTCGGGCACAACTGAGAGACTTCACTTTCATTTTCATGTATTACTCTCAACATTCACAGACATATAGGCACAGAGGACTTCCCTACTCACAACAAACATATATATGCTGTTTGACACAGATGTCTTTATACAAAGCATATACTACTTACAAAATGCAATAAGTAATAACAGAAAAAGGGGAAAGAAATTGACCCCTTTGTAACTCTTCTTTTTAGCTTTGTCATCTTGTGGAATCTTGGTTCCCTGACCAGGGATTGAACCTAAGCCCCTGGCAGTGGAAGCACGGAGTCTTAACCACTGGACTGCCAGGGAATTTCCCCTAGGTTCACTAATAATCAGTCAAGACTAATGTTTTTCCCATCTATTACCCTTTCTGTCTCTTTTCTGTCATGTTGAATTATTTTGAATTGAATCATTTTATCCATAAAGACTATAGGATATATCCTTAGAAGTAAGAATAACAAAGAAATCATAATACCCTTATTATATCAAAAATTATAATTCCCTAATACCAATAACAAAAATTCCCTCATGTTATCAAAAAATGAGTCATTCATTTTTCTGATTGTCTCATAATTATTAAAAATCTATTAGTTCATTTAAATTAGGACCCAAACAACGTCCACATATTGTGTTTAGTTAACACCTTTTAAAATCTCTTTATTCTGTTCCTCCTCTGCCCTGCTATTTTCCTCCTGCTGTCTTCTATTTTCATTCATTTATTGTTGATGTTTTGAGCAGTTTTAGGCATATAGAAAAACTGATTGAAATACAGTTTCTGTACATTCCCTCAACCTCATTTCCACCCTGGTTCTCCCTATTGTTAACATTTGCAAGTGAAATAAATCAGAAAGAGAAAGAGGAATATCATGTTAACTCACTTGTATGTGGAATCTTAAAAAAAAAAAGAAAACACCCAAACCAAGAAGTGAACTTGTGGATACAGAGACCAGATTGGTGGTTGCCAGAGATTAGGGTGGGGGGCGGGTGACATGGGTGAAAGTGGTCCCAATAAGTGAGTTCAGGGGATGTAATAAATAACATGTACTATAGTTAGTAGTACTGTAGTGTATATTTGGGCTTCCCTGGTGGCTCAATGATAAAGAATCTGCCTGCCAGTGCAGGAGATGTGTTCGATCCCTGGGTTGGGAAGATCCGCTGAAGGAGGGCATGGCAACCCGCTCGAGTGTTCTTACTGGGAAATCCCATAGACAGAGGAGCCTGGCAAGCTACTGTCCATGGGGTTGCAGAAGAGTCGGACACAATGACTGAGCATGCAATGTATATTTGGAAGTCACTAAGAGAATAAATCTTAAAAAATCTTATCACAAGAAAAAAATTTACAACTATGTGCGGTGATGGATGTTGATGACTTATAGTGATGATCATTTATAAATGTATATATGGAATCATTATGTTATACACCTGAACCTAATATAAGGTTATATCAATTATATCTCAATTAAAAAATGAGGAAAACTATATTCAATACCCTATGATGTCATAATGGAAAATAATATTAAAAAATGTGAAAAAATGAAATAGCATGCCTTAGAGTGTTGTTAGGAATATTAAGTGAATTAATATATGTAAAGCACTTTTAAAGAATCTTGCCTTAGTGTGGTACATTTGTTACAATTGATGGGCCAATACTGATACATTGTTATTAACTAAAAGCCATTGTTTATCCTAGGGTTCACTTTTTGTGTTGTACGTTCTCTAAATGTAGTTGTCACTACGGTGTCATCCATAGCAGTCAACATAATTAGTAATTTGCAAGTTGTAGCACCGGTGTACCCAGGAGTCTGAGTTCAATAGAAGACAAGGGGCAGAAACTGAAGGCATTGTTTATTTGAGTATAAAGGCTAATGCTGCCCTCCTCTCTGCCCCTCCTTTCCTGCTCTCCCGTCCCCTCTCCCTTCCCTCCCACCCTCATTTTCTCTTTTGCAGTCTGCTGTTTTGTTGTGCACAAGCGCTGCCATGAATTTGTCACCTTCTCCTGCCCAGGCGCTGACAAGGGCCCAGCCTCTGACGTAAGTAACAGGCACTGGTCACCTCTCTCTGTCCACAGTCACTGCATCCTTTTGGGTGACTGTGAGTATACCGAGACAAAAAGTCAGGATGTCACGGTCCCTACAGCCTCTGAGACTATTTTCATCTTAATGGGAAAAAAACAAAACATTTTGAGAGGGGTGCGTGACTTCAAGAAACCAGTTTCCCTACTATGATTTAGCACAATGTCTTCATCTTTATGGCTGAGGCATGAGGTTGATGAGCAGGGGTTAAATTGTGAACTCTTTGTCAGGGCTCCAGAATTAGGAGGAAGTGAGATTTTCCTACTCCGTTTAACCCAAAGTGTGATTACTGTTGAGGGGTGAGGGATGCTCCTGGATAAAACTGGCAAATAAACTTTGTTTTGATCATTATTGCTTTATTTTAATATGGTTTGGAAAATGTATCTAGTAGTGGTTTTTCATTTATGGTGAGGATTTAAAATTTCTTACCTAAGTAAAAGGGTTAAGGTTAAACAAAAGATAGGGCTTCCTTGTGGCTCAGCTGGTAAAGAATCCACCCACAATGTGGGAGACCTGGGTTTGATCCCTAGGTTGGGAAGATCCCCTGGAGAAGAGAAAGGCTACCCAGTATTCTGGCCTGGCAAATTCCATGAACTGTATAGTCCATAGGCTGGAAAGAGTCAGACACGACAGAGTGACTTTCATTTTCACTTTCACTTTCAAAAGATAGGGACTTCCTTGGCAGTCCAATGGTTAAGAATTCGTACTTGCAGTGCAGGGGGTGCAGGTTTAATCCCTGGTTGGGAAACTAAGATCCCATATGCTCTGTGGTGTGGCCAAAAAATAAATACATAAAAATTTAAGAAGATAAATTGACTTCAGGAAAATATTAAGTGAATGACGGTGTGACTGCTATGTTTGAGTGCTCTGTGGCTAAAGTCTTGGTACAAGTTTACCCAAAGTTTGGGGTACCATGTGGATCGCCTGTCCAACAGGCATTCTCAGCCCTCACTCTTCTTTCTGGCAAAGGCCACCTCTCAGTATAAAAGCTGAAGATGCCTGCTGCTTGCTTTCACAGGCTCCTTTGTAGCTAGTGAGTGAGCATGTGACCCAGTTCTCAGTGGGACCCGAGGGGAAGACTGAGCAGGGCTTCTAGGAAAGACTTTCCTTTCTGATAAAGGAAGATACTCCTTTCTTTGTTCTGGTGGACATTTTTGAGTGGGCACGTAATGCATGGAGTTGTGGCAACCCTTAGGGACAATGAGAAAGCTGTGACTGACATCCTGAGCATGGCCGAGTGGAAGAGTTAAAGGAACCTGGGTCATGGATGACATTGATGAACTGCTGAGCCAACGCTGAGTTCTCTTATGCTCAGACTGTATGTGAGATAAGAAGCACCTCTTACTGGTCAAGTCTCACAGTTAAGGGTATTCTTTTCCATGCAGCTGAAACCGTCTTGGCCCTTCCACCATGCTCACTCTGCTGTTGGCCCAGTCATGAACTCTGTGCATCTGTCACCCCTAGTTCTCTCGTTTTGTTCCTGCTTTGGTTCACCTTCCTGGAATTTTCCCCATTGGCTTTGTCTCCCACTGGTTCTGTCTTGATCACTTAGAGTTGACAGCTGATCTCAGCTTGCTCGAAGTGGGTAGTCACTACCTTCTGTTGTTACATGTGCTCTTGCTGGCCTTCTAAAAGTGGTCATCTGCCATTCTGCTGCAGATCAGGGGCAGGCCAGGCTCACTCTAGAGCTGACACTGCAGTTATTTTGCTTACGGACTGTGCTATTTGGGTTTAAGAACTCCAGGCAACAGAGAACAACCAAAACCCTCACAGGCCTATTTGCAGAGACGAAGATGGGCCCATTCTTCATGTTCTCTCAGATCACACCCGCCAGCCCTTTTAGTGCAGTTCCTTCCCGTGTCCCCAGGAGAGAAGGTAAGTTTGGGAGACAGCCTGCTTCCATTATGCAGCTCTGAATGTTCATGCAGATCGCGGCGTGATACTCAGAGAGCAGCCAGGAGGGTGCTGTTTCCCATAGCCCCTCTTTATTCCTTGGCTTTTTATGTTGCCCGAGGGAGAAAGAGCTCAAACTGTTTTATGTGGAAAGGGAAATTTTGGTCCCTGAAACTGAAAAGCTCCACCCAGTGAATCAAAGTGCCGAAATGAGGTCTTCAGGGATCTCTTTCTCCATTTCTTGGCTCAGTTTTCTTCTGTCCTGGCCTCCGTTTCAAGAAGGCTTTTCTCCTGTGGGAGCAGGCTGGCCTTGGTACCTTTAGTCTTCATGTCTTGTCAGTGCTGCAATTCTAGAGACAAGAGCTAAAGTCTCAGTAAATCCTGGGCCATATATAACTGAGGATGGTTATGCTGATTGGCACGCCTGGTGGTATGGGCTTACCCCTGGAGAGGTCTGAGAGTGGGAGAGAGGTGGTCGGTCCTTTAGAGGAAAATTAGGGAAGCAGTATTGTATACTGGTTAAAATCACACTACGGATAAAGCCAGCATTTTGAGGCTCAGGTACGCTTGACCTTGGGCAAAGTACTTCAGTCCATTTATGCTTTAGATTGCTCAGTTGAAAATGAATAAAACAATAGTCCCTACCTGATAACCTTGCTCGGAGTATCTGGTGTGTATGTTTAGGACAGTGTCTGGTACGTATTGAAGATGATAATGACAATGGTAATGAATAACAGTGAATGTGTGCCGGGTAGACAACGAGGACAGATGCCTACCAGGTAAGTCTGATGAATGAATGGGTCTTCTGCCTGCCACCTGGCAGTCATCCTTCCTGGGCATGTGTAGGCACCATAAGTTGTAGGAGACCCTGCTCTGTGTGAATGGAACAGTGTAGTCATTCATCGCCTTGGGCATGGGGAGAGCAGGCAGTCCTCCCTGCAGCCAGCATGCATAGGATTTGGCAGCCGATCTCCGGACACAGTTCCAAGAAGGCCGGTTGGCACCGAGGATGATGAATTGGTCCAGACTCCTGAACTGGGTTGACTTGGTTCATTGACCTTTTTCTGTCCATAGTTGGAGACATGATTAAATATCTGGCCACACTTGTTCGCCTACCTGGCCAAGCTCTCTGAGGCTCATGCAAATCAGGAGGGGTGCCGTCCTCTTGTATGACCTTGGAGGAGCAGGTATGCAGCGAGCTCATGGAGTAGAACAGCGCTGCCTCCATTTGTGAAAAAGGAATTGTCGTTTTTGTGTGCCTTCTGCTCTCTGCTATTCCAAGTCCAACCTGAGCTGAAGAATGTTCTGGGTCTTAGTAGATCTTTGTGTGGTTGGCAGCCTTCTAGATCTCCATCATGGCATATTAGGCTACTTGATGGGAATTTTATGAATCAAGCTCTGTCCCAGTGAACCCAGCTACTGACCCAACCATTCAATGCCAATGGGAATAGACAATACATATGGGCACCCACCACTGGGGGACCTTAGAACATGGCAGAGTTCCTGGATGCTACTTTTGATCATCTGTAGGGATCCTACTGGTTCTGAGATCTTCTCAGAATGAGAAAGAGAAGCTTGTCTCTGAGGGCTTGGACTAGGATAAGTTAAGTGCAAGACTTGCCCTGGGCACAAAGATTAAGGGATTCTTGCTTGTGTCTGCCTAGTGGCTGGATGACCTAGGCTGGCCCCATTCACATGACTGGCAGTGAGCTGGCTGTTGGCCTAGGTGCCTTGATTCTTCTCCACATGGCTTCTCATCCTCCAGCTGACCAGCTCTGGTTTGTTCACATGGTGGTATCAGGGTTCCAGAAAGAGCAAGTGAGCACATCCTAATGCATCAGTGCTTTTCCAGCTCAGGCATCATGTTTGATAATGTCCCACTGGACCAAGTAGTCTCATGTTATCATTCAGTAGCTCAGTCCTATCTGACTCTTTGTGACCCCATGAACTGTACTCTGCCAGGTTCCTCTGTCCGTGGTGTTCTCCTGGCAAGAATACTGGAGTGGCTTGCCATTTTCCACTCCAAGGGATCTTCCTGGACCAGGGATCAAACCTGTGTCTCCTGGATTGGCAGGCGGATTCTTTACCACTGAACCACCAGGGAAGCCCCCCAAGAAGTCTCATGGCCAAGCCCAAATTCAAGTGGTAAAGAAATAGACCACTCATCATGGGAGGGAAAGAATCTCTGGTCAAGCTACTGCAGATCCAGTTGGCTCAGGGGGTCACTGTGGAACAGAATCCCTGGAGGCCATCACACTGGGCTTCATAAAGGACTCTCAGGTCTCACCGTGGTTCAGAGAGTCAGGCAGCTTCAGTAGGACAACAGGCCTCTTGTATTCCCTGCCCCAGGTCCCTGGGGGACTTAGCCCCCTCCAACTACAAATGGAAAGTTGGGCAGTTTATGGATCACTCCCAGAGACAATGGGCTTCCCAGGTGGCTCAGTGGTAAAGACTCCGCTTGCCAATGCAGGAAATGCAGGAGACGAGGGTTTGATCCCTGGGTTGGGAAGTTCCCCTGGAGGAGGAAATGGCAACCCACTCCAGTGTTCTTGCCTGGAGAATTCCATGGACAGAGAAGCCTGGTTGGCTACCGTTCATGGGTCACAAAGAATTGGACACGACTGAGTGACAGACGCACACACACCCAGAGACAGTGGTGGTTAAGGATGTGGACTCTGAAGTCAGTCCTACCTTCGTTCAGGTCCTGACTCTGTTAGTTATGCATGAGATGATCTTGGATATATCATTTTTCTTCTCTGTGGCTCAGTTTCCTTATCCACAAACTGGGATGTTAGTACCAACCACATAGGTCTGTTGTAATAATTAAAAAAAAATCCTTAAAATGAAAAAAAGCTAACTACATCAGCATCAAAAGGATTAACCACAGATGGATTAAAGAGCCATTGTGTGAAAGCGCTAAGCACAGTGCCTGTCACGTCCTAAGCCTTTGGTGCGGGTAGCTGATGGCTTTCCACTGATCTCCCTAATCATGAATGTACTGATAATTCTCTCCATTCCTCCACCTACACCATGCACTTGTGTTTTCATTTCCATTGTGTGAGTGCTAAGTCACTCAGTTGTGTCCAACTCTTTGCAACCCTATAGACTGTATGTAGCCCACCAGGCTCCTCTGTCCATGGATTTCTCCAGGCAAGAATACTAGAGTGGATTGCCATGCCCTCCTCCAGGGGATCTTTCTGACCCAGGGATTGAACCTAAATCTTTTACATCTCTCCCATTGGCAGGCAGGTTCTTTACCACTAGCATCTGGAAAGCCCTTCCATTTCCATTACTGTATACAAAACTTGAAATTTTGCAATACAATGCTGAGAAAAAGAACCTAGACTCCTGAGCCAGAGAAGCTTGGTGTCAAAATCCAGTGCTGAAGTTTCCAGCTCCATTGATCTTGGTAAAGTTATTTCAGTTCTGTGATCTTAGTTGGTATCTTTAAAATGGGGCAAATAATACATAAATCATAGGTCTGGGGTGAGTAGTCAATGAAAAGCTACTTGAATCACATCCAGAATAGTGTCTGGCACAAAGAAGGCACTTGGAAAATGGTTTCTAAATTATGATTTATCCCTGGAGGAATCTCCTACTCAAGAAGGGGTGCAGGTTACACTCTGACCTGCCAGGGAATAATAGCTAATAATAGCTAACTTTGTTGAGCAGAGGTTCTGCGCCAGGCATTACAAAAGTATAAAAGGACTCTTTAGCTGGTTTGTCTAAAGATAACTTCTCCAGCATTTTATGGTTTTAGGAATAATAATTTCTTATAATTCATGGTCAAAGTACCAAATAAAACTCATTGTTATGCCTTGTACCCTCCTGATTCCATCACTAAATCAGGTCAGTGAAAGATGCAGGCAGTAATGTTGAGTGTATCGTTTTGTGTTTCTTAATCAAGTCTTACTTTATGAAGAAATATATTAAAAATGATAAATCATGCATTAGATGTTGAGGACTTAATAAAAGAGAAATAGAAGAAAATTTAAAAAGAATATATTAACTTCACATATTAAAAGAATATGCATATAAATGCTAATGGATTTGAAAATCTGGTTGAAAGGGATGATTCTCCAGGAAATTTTAAATTGGCAATTTTATCTCAAGAAGAAATTGAAAACCATAACAGGCAAATAATCGAGAGAAATGAGAACATTGCTTTTCTTCTCCCAAAGCTCCAGAATAATAGGCTTCGTGGGTAAATTCTTTTAAACTTTAGAAGAATGAAGAATTTCTCTTCATTTGATTTGATTTTGATTTTCATAACAGTGAGCCTGTTGTCTTAAAATATCTTTGTTTCCTTTTTGTGACATGCTTTACATTTTTATTGAAGTATAACTGATGGATAAGATTATGTAAATTACAGGTATACAGTATAATGCTTCACAGTTTTAAAGGTTATACTTCATTTGTGTGTGTGTGTGTGTGTGTGTGTGCGTGCACGTGCTAAGTTGCTTAGTTGTATCTGACTCTTGGCAACCCCATGGACTGTAGCCTGCCAGGCTCCTTTGTCCATGGGGTTCTCCAGGCAAGAATATTGGAGTCTGTTGCCATGCCCCCCTCCAAGGTATCTTCCCAACCCAGGGAAGGTTCTTTACCATCTGAGCCACCAGGGAAGCCCATGAACACTGGAGTGGGTAGCCATTCCCTTCTCCAGGGGATCTTCCTAACCCAGGAATCGAACCGGGGTCTCCTGCATTGCATATAGATTCTTTACCAGCTGAGCTACCAGGAGAGCCCATACTCCATTTATAGTTATTATATAATATTGGCTATATGCCCTGTCTTGTACAATATATCCTTGTAGTTTATCTTATACCTAATCTGTTCATTTAAAACTATCTCAAATTATAGAGAAAAAGTAAACGTTCACAATTTAAAAAAATCAAAAGTGCGGTAAAGCCAACTCAAATCAGCACTAGATAAAGAGTTGGCTCATGGGAAGGACATTGAGAAGGATTCAGAGCTTCAGGGATAAGAGTCTCAGACGCTGAAACTGAGGATCCAGTACTTGTAAGATGCTTTCTCATTATTGGCTGTATCAGTCAGCTTTGCTATGTAACAAACCATCCCCAAATTTAGTGGCTTAAAACATTTATTATGTTTCGTGATTGTGTGGGTGGCTTGGGTCATTCTTCTGATCTGGGTCTATTCAGCTGATCACTGCTGAGCTGTCTCGTGCATTTGGTCAGCTGTGACTTGGCTGGTGTGGGATCACCTAGGGTAGCCTCAGGCACATGACTGACCCTTGGCAGCCGCTTGACTGGGGCACTTGGTTCCTCCTCCATGTGGTCTCCTTTCCTCCATTATTTAGGTTCATCTGCACACTGGTCTCAGGGTTCCAAGCACAGCAAGAGAGGAAAACCCACACAGCATAGGTGTCTTTCAAGCTTTTACTTGTGTCACAGTGGTTGTGGCCAAGATCAGATTTGAGGTGGGAAAACGGACTTCACCTCTGGATAGTAGGGGCTGCGAAGTCTCGTTGCAGAGATGCACGTGGGAAGTGGGGACTTGGGGCCGTTTTGCAGTCTACCATTTTGCAGCTGGCCCTCGTCTGCTGTGCCAGCTGTCTCCTTGGTCCTTCCAGACCATCTCTGCTTTCTCCTTGAGAGACTGACCTGTAAGGGCTGCATCAGTGGGGGGTTCCCTTATGCTCTGCCTTCTGGTTGGGCTTAAGATGAGGGATTGATAGGAGACTGGAGAGTGAGCCCAGGGTGTTTGTCATGAGCTCTTCTTGGCTTTACCCTTTGACAGGGTTCCCCTCCTAAGGCAGTCTGCAGCTGTTCCCTCCCAAAGTCTCTCCTCTTCCCTCTGCTCGTACTGGCCCTCAGTTACTGCACTCTCCCTCTTGGTTTCTCAACAGCCTGCCCACACTTTTCTAAAGAGTCCTTTCATGAAACCTGCCTTAAACTCTCCTAATTTGAATATGCCGTTCATTTCCTGCTGGGATCCAGCTGACTTGTCCTTGCTTTATTTGCTCCTACTAGAGACAGGATGTGCCTGTAAATGTGTCTGGCAACCTGGTTATAGTTGACCCTAGGGGAAGATGGAAACCCTAGTTGACACAGTGGTCTTCTTTCTTCCTGCATGCATAATCACCCCCAGGAAAGGGTTCTGATTGGTTGGTCCTCAGTTGTTAGGGGAATGAACTCTTACAGTTTACCACGCCTGGACCATATAGCATCCCTCTGACTCAGAGAACCACATATAAGAAGAAGGAATGGGAGACTTGGAGGAGCTGACAAAATAAATAGCTGCCACACTGTATTATTATAAGCTAGCTTGACCATGGTAACCAGCATAACCCAATAAAGCTGGCTTACAAAACTAAACTGTAGTAAACTTAGAGTGTAAATTTAAAGATCCTAAGTAAAACATATAATACTATTGAATTCTTGGCATAGACATATTGGTTTGAGTAAACCTTTTTAATATGAAAGAAACAATTTAGAGATAAAAATAATGAAAGTTTTTGGTTGATATAACAAAATATGAGAACAAGATAAAAATTAGACAAGGAACTGTGAAATCTCGGGAGTAAAAATGTCAGTTTATCAGTTGCCTGTGCACGAGGACTCAGTCATGTCCGACTCCTTGCGACTCCGTGGACCGTAGCCTCTGCCCATGCGAGTCTCCAGGCAGGAATACTGGAGTGGGTTGCCATTTCCTTCTCCAGGAATCTTCCCAGCCTAGGGATTGAACCCGTGTCTCCTGCATTGTAGACGGATGTTTTACTGCTTGAGCCATCAGGAACTAACCCAGTATAAGTGGATTGAAATTCTTTACTAAAAGGCAAAGACTAATCAGACTGGAGAAATATACAATTCTAGGCATTGTACAAAAGAAATGTGCTGCTGCTGCTGCTAAGTCGCTTCAGTCGTGTCCGACTCTGTGCGACCCCATAGACGGCAGCCCACCAGGCTTCCCCATCCCTGGGATTCTCCAGGCAAGAACACTGGAGCGGGTTGCCATTTCCTTCTCCAATGCATGAAAGTGAAAAGTGAAAGTGAAGCCGCTCAGTCGTGTCCGACTCGGAGAGATCCCAGGGACTGCAGCCTACCAGGCTCCTCCGTCCATGGCATTTTCCAGGCAAGAGTACTGGAGTGAGGTGCCATTGCCTTCTCCACAAAAGAAATGTACTAGGTTAAAAATAAAAGAGTCAAAGATATAACCGCCCCCCCAAAAAAAAAACCACACATACATATAGAACATGATCTTAATAATACAAATCAAAAGAAATAGGATTCAAAGTAAAAAACAGGAGGAAGAGGGGGAAAGTGGACTCTAATATATTACTGGTGATATGAATGTAAATGAATATTGGGTTGGCCAAAAAGTTCGTTTGGATTCTTTTGTAAGATGTGATGAAAAATCCAAGTACACTTTTTGGCCAACCCAATGTAATCTTCCTCAAGAGATAATTACCAACATGTATCAAAAAGCCTTAATGACTTTTTAGCCTAAGAATTTTGCTAAGGAATTATTTAAGGATATGTGTATATATTTATAAAAAATTGGAAGCAATCTAAATGGCTGGAAATTAAGGTTTATATATCTGTATGACAAGAAGCTGCACAATGATTAAAATATTACAGTGTCTGGGGTGATGGGAATATTCTGTGTCTTGTAGAGTTGGTTCCTATATACATGCACACAGTATTCAAAACTCATGAAACTGTGTGCTTAAAAGAGGGAGGGGACATATATAACTATCTATGGCTGATTCATGTTGAGGTTTGACAGAAAGCAACAAAATTCTGTAAAGCAATTTATCCTTCAATTAAAAAATAAGTTAATTTAAAAAAGAAAAGAAAGTCTATACATCACTGAATATCAATTACACTTCAATAAAAAGTCATCTGATTAAAATGTTTTTGACATGGGACTATATAGTCATTATGAATGAAGAAACCAGACAACAAAGCACATATATGGTAGGATATGTCTACAAACATACACCCTTGTGAAAACACAAGGCCACATTTTCTGAACACATTTTCATGGTCCCTTGTCAGCTCTGCTCAGTATCTTATTCCAGACTGTTGGCAGAACTCTGAAGGTCACTTTGGGAATTTCTGTAACTGTTTTCTGTGATCTTGATTTTGGTGCCACTTCACCTCTAGCATGGACTCAGGCTTCCTGCTTAATTTGATTAAAATCAAACCTGAGTGAAAGCTTGGGTATAACTGTAAGCAACTATAGTTGCTTCTGGATGTGGTCACTCTTAAGATACTCCATCAGGTTACTCTCCGACATGGGCCTCTTTAGGTGCTCCTGGTAAGATTCTGGCCCCATTGGTGGACTCACCTTTGACCCCCGAGGAGGGAAGTCCTAGTTCTGTCAGTCTGAGGTCCACTCACTTCCTGCCTCAGCACCAGTGGAGTGGGACAACCCTGTCTTCAGATAAAGGGCCCACCTCCTCTTCCTTGGCATTGTCTGGTCTCCCTGGCTCCGAGAAAGCAACATAACAGTTGGCTGCACTCTTCCCAAAGCCTGGGCTGCTTAGTCTTACATAACTCCAGGCAGGGACACCCCACCATTCTGTTCTGATGATGCTCCAGGACTGTCTGGCTCTTCGAGGAGGTGAAGCAACAGTTAGGGTTGAACGTCCCTCTTGGCATCATGGTACGATTGCATCATCACTTGATAGCAGAACTCATTTGTATCTCTCAAGGATAAATAGTACCGGGGCAATTCAGCCTATAAACAGTGCAGACTCTCTCTCTCTCTTATATCTACTACCAATCTAAATCTGGCAGGGCACCAGGACTATTATTTATTACTTAACACTGTAGTCTATAACTTCTACATTCACGATGAAAGTGTTCAATAATTAGGGTGTATGTTCCAAATGAGAAAAGAACAGCTTACAAGGCAGAGTCTGAGAGTTGACCTGTCTTGCTCAAAGGCTAGGCTTCCATTTAACATTTAAAGAGCTGTTGTATAGATTTTTGATGTAACTTCGGAAGACAGAAGCAGGCCTGAGAACCATCTGTGCAGGCTGAGGAAGAACAGTGAACTGACTCACTGGTTCCTATTTAATATAGGAACGATATTAATGCCTCATCCCAGTAGAGCAAAGACCAGTTGTCACCAGCTGTAGAGGGGATATCTGTGGTAGGTGTGGGTTTCTTTCATGGTTCTTTTACTAATATTGTTTGGTTGCATGCAGCAAAGCCACCTTGCGTTAGCTTAATTATCTATCTGCCGATGCAGGAGACACAAGAGATTCAGGTTTGATCCCTGGGTTGGGAAGATCCCCTGGAAGAAGAAATGGCAACCCACTCTAGTACTCAATTCAGTTCAGCTGCTCAGTCGTGTCTGACTCTTTGCGACCCCATGAATCGCAGCACGCCAGGCCTCCCTGTCCATCACCAACTCCTGGAGTTTACCCAAACTCATGTCCATCGAGTTGGTGATGCCATCTAGCCATCTCATCCTCTGTCGTCCCCTTCTCCTCCTGCCCCCAATCCCTCCCAGCATCAGGGTCTTTTCCAATGAGTCAACTCTTCGCATGAGGTGGCCGAAGTATTGGAGTTTCAGCTTCAGCATCAGTCCTAACAGTGAACACCCAGGACTGATCTCCTTTAGGATGGACTGGTTGGAGCCCCTTAGGAGATCCAACCAGTCCATCCTAAAGGAGATGGTCCTGCCTGGAAAATCCCGTGAACAAAGGAGTCTGGCAGGCTATAGGCCAGGGGTTTGCAAAGTTTTGGACACCTCTGAACCACGGAGCACACACAAGCATAGTGAAATTTATTGAAAAGGGTATAATGTACTTTAGAGAACTGGAGGAAACCTCCCCAAACAACCAGATCAGTTGTATCTGATTTTGGTATTTGTGTTGCTTTGGCCCTAAATTCAAATTCCAGAAGAAGAAACATTATTCTCTGAAGCTTAAGTTATTTAACCAGCCCTTTTCTTGGGCTTTTAAAGTCTTCCCTCTTTAGGGAACTAAATACAGTGTGGGTGGGTGGCTTTTTGAAGGAGAATTGAGACACTTATGCCTCATCACTGAGGCAGAGATGTTTGCAGGTCAAAACAACACATGTCCACTACAATTTCTCAGTGCTACTTTGCAGAATACAGACAGGTTGAATGCTTAAGGATTATTTGGGTAGCCCACTCAGAACAGATCTCAGCTAAAGAGATACAGACAAGGGTCTGGGGATCTGTATTTTGAAGTCCTTTGGGTAATTCTCCTGGGGAGTCAAGTTTGGAAACCAGCAAAAGGTCCTATCTCAGAGTGGTTCTGAAACCAGAAAGGTGGGGTTTGAATTCAAGGTTTGCCACTAACTAGCTGAATAAATAATCTTGTGCTAGTTATATAACTTCTCTGCCTCAGTTTTCTCATCTGTAAGAAGAGGATAAAATAGCATCCTCCTAACAAGGTTCAGGCAAGGGTTAAATGAGTTAATCCATGTTGAGGGTTTCTTACCGTGCCTGGCAAATAGTAAGTGGTAGTTAATATTGCTACCACCAGTGGTCCCTTCGAATCTTAGAATGTGAGTTTAAGATTGGAAAAGACCCTGATGTTGGGAAAGATTGCAGGTGGGAGGAGAAGGGGACGACATAGGATGAGATGGTTAGATGGCATCACCGACTCAATTGGGCATGAGTTTGAGTGAGCTTCCCTGTCCATCACAGGGAAGCCTGGCATGCTGCAGTCCATGGGGTCGCAAAGAGTCGGAGACAGCTGAGCGACTGAACTGAACTGAACTGAGCCTTATTTTTGGCATGGCATGCGTCCATCTTGCCTGCCACACAATGGATACACAAAGGCACCTCCTGTGAGCTGGTTGAGGGGAAAAGTCTAATGCAAATGATGGTGATGTGGTGAAATGCAATTCTTTTGTCAGTGAAATGAATTCTGCCCAATTCTTCTCCCGTTTGTCGCTTGCCGCTGATGGCATCCGCGGTGCGGAACCCGCGTGTAAAGGTCAGAGTGAATTGCTTCTCCACAACCCTCTGTCCCTCACTGTCACAAAGACACAGAGCTTCGTGCTGTGGAGGAAGAAGCAAGTCCCCAGTGTGCAGTGTCTGGAGAATGGAAAGAGCTGTTTCTCCGGTGCACGGAGATCAGAGGTGCTGGAACTAAATGAGACGGGCATGTCCTGTCTTATGAATTATTTTGACTTCTGGTTAAGGGGCGAGACCGGCCTCAGAGACTGATAAAGGCAATTTCCCAGAAGACCTCAGCCTGCAGACGGAGGGGGAAATAGAGCATTCAAAGGTAGATGACCCAGAAAGAGACATCCCTCATGTGAAAGGCGCTGGTCCTGGAGTCAGAAAGGCTCTGCCTCCAGCTCTGGTGGTCTGGACTCCTGGGATGTCCGAGTAGCAATATTTTACTTAAATAATAATATCCAAGAGCTAGCATTCATAGATAAGATTCTGTTATAAGCACTTTCCGTGGGATCTTTCTTTATTCTTCGTTACACTGTAGGAGGTGAGGCCCATTGTTGTCAGCCCCATTTTACAGATAAGGAAACTGAGGCTCTGAAGACTTGTCCAGGGTCCCATGACCAGCAAGTAGCTGAGCCAGGATTCACACCTAAGCAGTCTGGCCCAGCTCCTGTTCTTACCCAGCACCCCAGGCTGCCTCATTACTTCAGCCCGGTTCACCTGGAAAAGCTAACTGAAACAGACAGCTCTTTTCTCCAGAACTGCCTTCCCACATCTGCACCCCCAGAAACTGTCTGATCTCATGATCTGGGGTCCGCTGGGTCTAGCTACACATGGACACCTGCCCCAAACTGGACCCATCAGACCCCCTCCTCCAAGAATTTAGAATCTGGATTCAGAGGTGCTGCTTTTAGTCTGGGTTGGTCACACGGTTTTTGCAAACTGTTTCTTGTACAGGAAACGATCTATCTTGGTGAATTTTCACACAGTGAACATTTCTCTGTAACCAGAACCCCAGAAGCCCTCCTGTGTACCCTTATCATCCCTACATCTTATTACCCCTTCCATCAGGGTAACCACTACCCAGGCCAACAGCCGTTTGCTTGCTTGCTTTATTTTATTGAGCCATTTAGTTTTATTTTCTTTTATTTCATTTTATTGTGGAGAGAACAAAACATCTGACCTACCCTCTTTGTTGAATTTGTTACAATATTGCTTCTTTTGTTTTTCTGTTCTTTTTTGGCCCAGAGGCCTGGGGGATGTTAGCTCCCTGACCAGGGATGGAACCTGCACCCCTGTGTTGGAAGGTGAAGTCTTAACCACTGGACCAGCAGGGAAGCCCTTCTTCATACACTGAAAACAATGTTTTATTTATTTATTTATTTTTGGTTGTGCTGCGTGGGCTTTTCTCTAGCTGGGACGAGTGGGGGCTCCTCTCCAGCTATGGTCCTTGGGCTTCTCTTGTCGTGGAGCGCAGGCTCAGTAGTCGTGGTAACACGGGCTCAGTTGCTCCATGGCATGTGGCATCTTCCAGGATCAGGGATCGAACCTGTGTCTCCTGCATAGGCAGGTGGGTTTTTTTTTTTTTTTTTTTTTTTTTTACCACTAAGCCACCATGGAAGCCGCCCTGTTAATAAACTCTGAAGTGTACGATACAGTATTGTTGACTGTAGACAGTGGTGGGCAGATCTCTAGAGCTCACTCATCTTGCTTAACTGAAACATTGATTAGAAATTCCATTTCCCCCACCCCAGCTTCCAGGACCCATCATTCTACTCTTTGATTCTATGAATTTAGTATGATTGGAATTATATAGTATTCGTCTTTCTGTGTTTGGTTTATTTCACCTGAAATAATGTCCTCAAAGTTTATCCATGTTGTTCCGTGTTGCAGTGCATTGTTCCTTTTTAAGCATGAATAATAGCCCACTGTATGTATATACCGTGTCTTCTTTATCCGTTCATCTGTTTGTATGCATTCAGTTTGTTTCCTCACCATTGTGAATAATGCTGCAGTGAACACAGGAGTTGTAAAGTCTCTCTAAGATCCTGATTTCAGTTATTTTTGGATAAATACCCATAACTGGAACTGCTGGATCATATAGTATTTCTCTTTTTTACTTTTTGGGGCGTCTCCAAATGGGCCTAGGACTTGAGTAGACATTTATCTGAAGACATACAGGTGGATAACTGGTATCTGAAAAGATGTTCAGCATTCATCAGAAAAATTCAAATCAAACCCCCAGTGAGACCTCACACCTGACAGGTTGGCTATTATCAAAACAAACTCCAAAGACAAGTGTTGGTGAGGGTGTAGAGAAACCCTTGCTCACTCTTGGTGGAAATGCAAAATAGTGCAGCCGCTATAGGAGAGTGCCTGCTTTGAACCCTACATATGGAGAGACCCTCTCTTGTGTCTGGCTGCCTTCCTTGATGTTTTGTTTGTGACCACGTGACTTTGAAAAGATGCATGCATTCATCAGGATGTCTGGCTTCAAAGCCAGCCAGGACTGGGCAGGTTAAGTTAATGAGTCAAGTGTGTGATAACAGGGACATTGCATCTAGAGTGTGTGCACTCTGTCTGAAAGGGGCGGCTCCATTTTTTTTTTTTTTTAATTCCTGTTCTTTAAACAACCAAGATCCAGGTTTTCCAATTTTTTAGAAAGACATCTGAATCCCGTAAAAGTGGGTGCTGACATATAATTCGAGAACAACATGTATGGTGCATTTAAAAAACATGTTTGGACTGGATTTCATTCTGTACATTTTGTTGTTCAGTCGCTAAGTTGTGTCCAACTCTTTGCGACCCCATGGACTGTAGTCCCCGCCAGGCCCCTCTGTCCATGGATTTCTCTAGGCAAGAATACTGGAGTGGGTTGCCATTTCCTTTTACATGGGATCTTATAGACCACGGATCAAACCCATGTCTCCTGCATTGGCAGACGGATTCTTAAGCAGTGAAGTCCTCATTCTGTCTACGACCAGTTTATAACCTCTGAAGCTGGGAACTGTCAGGGGAAAGTCATGTCTCATGTCCCCAGCCTAGTCAATGAAGGGAGAAGGAAAAATATAGTCACCCTGGTTAAGGAAACCGCTGCAGCAGTGTCCCCCTGCTGTACTTGAACTCTCCATGTCCAATGGGACCTGCGGCGGGGTTGGGGTGCAACGTATGGGGGGCTTATCTGGCAGCCACTTGCTTCTCCTACATGCAGTCTTCAGGGAGAATCATTCATCATTCCGTACATTTATTAAGGGCCTGCTGCTGCCAGGGACTGCTCAGCGAGGATTCAATTCAACTTTCTATATTTGCTCAGTTACCCCCCACCCTGCACCAGACCTTGCCATTCTTAATCCTTTTTTAAATAGGGAGACCTGGGCCAGGATGCCTTTCCCTCAATTCAAGCCTCACCTTTTCTATATATTGAGAAACATTTCAAGAGCTTTTGTCTTTTACTTGGCACCTTTCCCTGATTTTCTGGGCTGAAGTGGATTCTCCTATTTTTAAACAATTCCTTCTGGTTCTTTCAGCAGTAGTCTGGAGGTGAGAGTAGAGTAAAATGTTCAGGTTCAGGTTTCTAGTCTTGCTTGTTGTTTGAAAGCAACAAGCAGTGCTGGACTCTGGAGCCAGCCTGCCTGGGTTCACATCTTGGCTCTGCTGCTTACTGGCTGCGTAACTCTGGGTAAGCCACTTAACTGCTCTGTGCCCCAGTTTCTTCATTTTCAAGATGAAGACAATAATCTATCTACTGGGTGGGGATGTTGTGTGAAATAAGTTGTTTCATGCAAAGAGCTTAAAACAGTGCCTTGCGTGTTATATAAGTGTTTGCTTGACTCAGAATCTTGGACCTGTTTGCTTTCAAACTCAGCCCATCGGTTCTGACTCTCCTCTGATTCTGCATCTCAGCCCTTCCTGTTGCAACTCTCTGCCTTTGATTCTCTTCACCCCTTAACTGAATCTCCAAAACTCTCCTGACGGTGGGTCAATTCTTGGGGCCTCTTCTGTGTTCCTAGACTTTCCCCACCCTCATATTCTTTCCATGGCTTTGTACTTCCTCGGTTCAGTTCAGTTCAGTCGCTCAGTCGTGTCCGACTCTTTGTGACCCCATGAATCGCAGCACGCCAGGCCTCCCTGTCCATCACCAACTCCCGGAGTTCACCCAGACTTGCGTCCATCGAGTCAGTGATGCCATCCAGCCATCTCATCCTCTGTCGTCCCCTTCTTCTCCTGCCCCCAATCCCTCCCAGCATCAAAGTCTTTTCCAATGAGTCAACTCTTTGCATGAGGTGGCCAAAGTACTGGAGTTTCAGCTTTAGCATCAGTCCTTCCAAAGAAATCCCAGGGCTGATCTCCTTCAGAATGGACTGGTTGGATCTCCTTGCAGTCCAAGGGACTCTCAAGAGTCTTCTTCAACACCACAGTTCAAAAGCATCAATTCTTTGGCGCTCAGCCTTCTTCACAGTCCAACTCTCACATCCATACATGACTACTGGAAAAACCATAGCCTTGACTAGACGGACCTCCTAAATAATAATCAAACCTGACATTTACAGGCATACCTTGGAGATACTGTGGGTTAAGTTCCAGACCACTAGTAATGCAAATATCACGTGGATTTTTTGATTTCCCACTGAATGTAGAAGTTATGTTCATACTCTACGGTATTCCTATTAAGTGTGCAGTAGTATTACATCTAAAAAACAATGAAGTGAAAGTGAAAGTGTTAGTCACCCAGTAGTGTCCGATTCTTTGCGATCTCATGGACTGTAGCCTGCCAGGCTCCTCTGTCTATGGGATTCTTCAGGCAAGAATACTGCAGTGGGTTGCCATGCCCTTCTCCAGGGGATCCTCCCAACCCAGGGATTGAACCCAGGTCTCCCTCATTGCAGGTAGATTCTTTATCGTCTGAGCCACCAGGGTAGCCGCAAAGAAACAGTGTATATATCTTAATTTTAAAATATGTTATTGCTAAAAAATGCTATCATGGGAGCCTTCAGCGGGCTGTAATCTTTTTTTGCGGGTGGAGGGTTTGAAATATCGTGAGACTTATCAAAATGTGACAGAGACAGAAAGTGAGCAAATGCTGTTGGAAAAATGCGCCGATAGACCTGCTAGATGCAGGGTTGCCACAAATCTTCAATTTGTAAGAAGCTCTTTTGCAGTGTAAGAAAACGAAACGAGGCACACCCCCACAGACAGTTCTGTCCATCCTCACAGACAGGACCTTCGTCCAGGCCCCACCCACTCTCCCTGGACCAGCTGCCTCTTGTCCCGCCGCCCCGCTTCCTCTCTGTCTCGCCAGCCTGTCATTTCCGTATTGCTGCGGAGTCAATTACAGGCATACCTTGGAGATACTGTGGGTTAAGTTCCAGACCACTAGTAATGCAAATATCACGTGGATTTTTTGATTTCCCACTGAATGTAGAAGTTATGTTCATACTCTACGGTATTCCTATTAAGTGTGCAGTAGTATTACATCTAAAAAACAATGAAGTGAAAGTGAAAGTGTTAGTCACCCAGTAGTGTCCGATTCTTTGCGATCTCATGGACTGTAGCCTGCCAGGCTCCTCTGTCTATGGGATTCTTCAGGCAAGAATACTGCAGTGGGTTGCCATGCCCTTCTCCAGGGGATCCTCCCAACCCAGGGATTGAACCCAGGTCTCCCTCATTGCAGGTAGATTCTTTATCGTCTGAGCCACCAGGGTAGCCGCAAAGAAACAGTGTATATATCTTAATTTTAAAATATGTTATTGCTAAAAAATGCTATCATGGGAGCCTTCAGCGGGCTGTAATCTTTTTTTGCGGGTGGAGGGTTTGAAATATCGTGAGACTTATCAAAATGTGACAGAGACAGAAAGTGAGCAAATGCTGTTGGAAAAATGCGCCGATAGACCTGCTAGATGCAGGGTTGCCACAAATCTTCAATTTGTAAGAAGCTCTTTTGCAGTGTAAGAAAACGAAACGAGGCACACCCCCACAGACAGTTCTGTCCATCCTCACAGACAGGACCTTCGTCCAGGCCCCACCCACTCTCCCTGGACCAGCTGCCTCTTGTCCCGCCGCCCCGCTTCCTCTCTGTCTCGCCAGCCTGTCATTTCCGTATTGCTGCGGAGTCATCCTTCCAAAAACCGGGTGTGATCTTGTCATCGTTCTTGCTGAAAACACGTCAGTGGCTTCCCACAGCTTTAGAGGCACCGCTGATTCTCTGACGGGTCCATAAGCAGGATCTTCACACTTTGTTCTTTGTCACACTGGCCCGTATACACACCTGCCTACTCTGTTGTCTTGGGATCCTAAGGAATGCGTGGCCCTGCTATTCCCACTGTTCTCACAAGGGTCCCCTCTGGAAGATGAAGGATATGGCTGCCCTGCTCCCAGGCCCTGCATGCTGCGGCCCCATCCATCCCCGTAGCCTCTTCCTGACTTCTCTCTCCTCACCCTGAGACCGAGCTTCCTTCCTTCAGTCTCCCGTCCTTCCCAACAGCTCTTCCCCCACAAGGCACGTGCCTTGCTCTTCCCTCTGCCGGCGGCTTCTTGTCTCTTCTTCCCCTTGAACTCAGGGACTCTCAGTTCTGGTTGCATGTTTGAATCATCTGCAGAGCTTTATAACTGAATGCTGGTGCCTGGGCCCATTGCAGACAAATGAAGTCAGACTTTATTGACTCAAAGCGTCTCAGTTGATTTTAATGTGCTTTGAGGCTTAAGAACCCTGATTGACTTATTCTCATCCTCTAGGCCACAGCTCAGCTCCTTTAGGGAAGCCCTCCCTGACCTCCCTGACCAGGTCACTTCTGCCTCTTTTGCACTCCTAAAGTCCTGCATACCTCTCCTTACTGTCACACATCATAGGATGACTTATTCATATGATGACCAAGAGCCTAGCTGTATGACCTTGAACAAGTTACTTAACTTCTCTGTGCCTCAGTTTTCTCCCCTGTAAAATGAGAATAATAAACCTATTGTACAAGGTCAGTGAGGGACAAATGAATTAATTATATATAAAGTTCTTAGAGGGCTTCCCTGGTGGTAAAGAAACCGGGTAAGAAACCGTTTTCTCTCATGGTAAAGAAACCACCTGCCAATGCAGGAGACATAAAAGATGGGGGTTCGATCTCTAAGTCGGGAAGATCCCCTGGAGGAGGGCACGACAGCCCACTCCAGGATTCTTGCCTGGAGCGTCCCATGGACAGAGAAGCCTGGTGGGCTACAGTCATGGGGTGGCACAGAGTCGGACGCGACTGAAGCAACCTAGCCCACAGGCACAAAGCTCTCAGAACAATGTCTGGCATATGTTAGCTCTTACTATGATGATGATCATGGTGATGATGATGGTTATCCCTCACTGGAATCTAGAGCGCCCTTGGGGTGGGGTCAGCATCTACTGCTGGATCACTCCCCCCCGGGACAGCACACGGCACATGAGAGCGCTTTAATAGCTGCTCACAGAGGGGCGTCCCAGGGATGTTCTTGAGCTGGTCTGCACAGGACTTGTCTTCTTCAGTCAGGTTCCTTGTCTCTATGGATCTATTGGTTTAGGATCCATGTTTCTAGTGCCCAGAGTTAGAGTCATTGGGATCAGACCCTACACGGGCTTGTGCTGTCCAGAGTCCCAGCTGCTGGCTGGGTGGCCTGGCAGACATTCGCTTCAGCGTCCTGCATGTCCTTCTACGTAAGAGCTCTTTCTGCTCTTCTGAAAGGCAGGCCTGGGGGTGCCCAGGCCTTCTGTGGCAGAGGAAGCTGTCAGGAAACCAGCATGGTGCTCTGAGTCTAGGAATCAAGCTGACAGCATCTTTTAAGTTAAGTAACCTCAGTAACCTCGTGTCCTGGTCCGGCATTTGGGTGACCTGCACACGGCAGGGAGTGGGGTACCCCTCCCTTTGTTGGCTGATGGTGCTGTGGGGGGGAAGGGAAGCTAGGGGAGAGGCTGGGTGTGCATGTTTTGTGGTTGATGGAGGATTTATTTATAAAGCAAGGGTGTGATCTGTGGCAGTGTGTCTGGTCCCTGAAAGGCTACTGTACACTCTGAGTAGTGAATTCACAGGAAGAGGCAGGGCAGAGCTGTGTGAACCGCCCGGAAGGCAGAGTGTAAGAACTCGAAGGGCCCTTGGGGAATACCCAGCTAAACTCCCTTGTTTTCTTAAAAGGGTAACTGAGACCAGAGCATGGAAGTGACTTGGCCAAGATCATAGGTGTAGTATTTAAGTTGACATCGATCAAGTGCACACTGTCTGCCGGTCACTGTGCTGATAAGCACAGTATAATAATGACTTTATAATAATAATAAAAAATTTTGTAATAATAAAAAAAGCACATATATAATAATAATATAATAAAATGCACATGAAATGTGAGCAAATCTAAAAGCCGAAACATTTGTTTATTTTTTATATTCCACCCACATAGAGTGTTTACTAATTGCCAGGCACCGTGCTGAGCTTTTTACAAAAATTAATAGCATCTCATGATCCTGTGAACATTTAATGCTATTATTATTGTTTCTACTTTAAAAATGAGGTGGGACTTCCCTGGTGATCCAGTGGCTAGGACTCTGCACTTCCAGTGCAGGGGGCCCGGGTTTGATCCCAGTCAGGGAACTAGATCCCACATGCCCCAACTAAGAGTTCTCATGCCACAAAGATCCTGCATGCGCAACGAAGATCGAAGACCTCACGTGCCACAATTAAGACCCAGCACAGCCAAATAAATAAATACCTTTTAGAAAATGAGGAGGTGGAAGCACAGCAATGTTAGGTAATCTGCCCCAAGTCACACGAGAAGTCGTTAAGTCTGGGATTCAGCCCAGGAAGCCCAGCCTCGCAGTGTGTGCCATCCTGCTGTGGTGTCTCTCCATTTGACAGGGGAGAAACTTGAGGCTCATATAGCTTGAGGAACTTGCTCAAGCCTACATGACTGGGAAGTAACAGAGCTGGTACAGAATTCGGACCATCTACCTTGAGACTCTGGCTCACGAGATCTCTACTAAGTCCTCTCATGGGGCTGGGGTCTTGCAGCTGAGGGATTCGAGTTGAAGACAGGGGATGGGGGCTGAGGCAGAGCTTGGAGCCAGGCATGGGGCAGAGGAGTGGATCAGCCCAGTCTGCCTGTGTTGAAGCAGGATGCCTGCAGCTGAATAGTGCCCCCCAGGGGGTACAGAGCCCTGTCAAGTGCCCCCGGTCCAGGTTTCACCCTCTGTCCTTCAGATGTTAGCTTGGACTTCTCCTCCTCGGGGAAGCCTCCCAGATCTGATGACGGAATCCCTCACTGTAAACTCTTAAGCACCCCGAGTATCTCTTGCACAGCACTCAGAAGTGTGCATTGGTTTGTACCTTTTTACTGTCAGCTAGGCTGGCAGCCCGTCAGGGCAGACCCTGTGTTTGATTTTGTTCATCCAGCTTCTGACACATACCAGGCACTCAACAAATCCTCGGTGAATAAGTGAAGTGGATCGTTCCCAGGTGGCACGAGTAGTAGAGAACCCACCTACCAATACAGGAGACAGAGATGCAAGTTCGACTCCTGGGTCAGGAAGATCCCCTGGAGAAGGAAATGGTAACCCGCTCCAGTATTCTTGCCTGGGCCATCCCGTGGACAGAGGAGCCTGGTGGGCTACAGTCCATGGGAGCTCAAAGAGTCAGACACAACTGAGCATGTGCACTCACACATGGACGTTCCTGGTGGCCTAGTGGCTAAGGCTCTGTGCTCATAATGCAGAAGGCCCAGGTTCGATCCCTGGTCCGGGAACTAGATCCCACATGCCTCAACCAAGAGTTCGTATGCTGCAACTAAAGACTCCACATGCTGCAGGCTAAGACCCAACACAGCCAAATCAATAACATAAAAATAAATATTAACGCACACATGCACACACACAAACACATTTGTGGTCTTAGATGTTGAAAGAAAGATCAGCAAAATTTAAAAGGCAAGTGAAAAACTAGGAAAATATTTACTGTGTATATCATAGGTGAGTGGGTAATGTTCTTTAAGTTGTATAGGAAGCTTGTTATAAATCATTTAGAAAGAAGCAAACTTGAGTTTAAACATGGACAAAGGCTGTGGACAGAAAGTGAATGATAACACTGAACATTTAAAAATATTTACTACCACCAGTGATTATTAAGCAGTTTTTGGGCAGTAATGCATTGAGCTCTCCCATCAACTTAGGCAGTAATTATTATTATTATTCAATTTTTAATATTGAAATTAAAACTTGAAAGGGTTAAATAATTTGCCCTGTAGTCCGGAAGCTAATAACTGCAAGAGCTGTGTCTTAAATTTGAATGTGGCTATTAATTAACCCCTAATGTTGACACTGACTCCAGTGTAGATTGTAACCCAGGAAATCATGTTTAAAATCCTACTGAAGTTGACACAGCGGAAGCTTGTCTTTAAATGGAACAATTACTTATTTGCCCAAGGGGCGGGGGTCGTAACAGCCGTGGGTATCACACCCTCCGGCAGGCACCAGAGCATCTGACACAGCTCATCAGCACTATTCACTCTGCTCTTGGGAACACAATGAAAGATCTTCACCAAATTACAGCGTCCCCCTTTCAACTGTATAATTACAGCTTCTAACATTCTACGCATTGCATGTGCACGAAATCTCAGTCCACATCGTGCTAATTAAGGTTTCCCTGCCTCTTTGTCTCTCGGGAATTCTCGGCATTTTGTTTGCAGCTTGGGACATGGCGATGCTGTTGGGTTACCCCGCGGGCTGGTACGTGCTCTGGGAGTTTCGTGGTATCCAGATAAACACGAAAGTATTCTACTATCATCAAAACTCTACAGAGCTATATAAGGAAAAGTCGGATTCCTTTCCACTTTGTTCCCTCCTGCCTTCCTAAAGAAACACTTGTTTATTGACTTCTCTTGCAGCCTCTCCTTCTAGCGTTTGTTTTTGCAGGCCTGAGTAATTTAAAACACGCTTTCTTATCCTACCTCGCTTTCTCAACCCAAAGGTTGCCTGCAGCATAGCTCTGCACCTTGGGTTTTTCTTTTTTTTTTTTTTTCTTTTTTGACTTCACTTAAAAATATACCCTTAAGATTTTTTCCACTTTAGTGCAGAAAGCTTCATTTTCATACCTGAATGGTAGTCCATTGTGTAAGTGCAGTAAGATTTATTTGAGTATCTCCATCCCTATGACATTTGGCTCATTTAAAATCTTTCACTGTTATAAATGATGCTGCAGTGAACAACCGTGTGTGTATAAAATTTCCTATGTATGTGGGTTTATCTCCAGGATCAATTCCCAGAAGTGGGACGGCTGGGTCAAAATGGGAAAAGCATTTGGCCTTTTGATATACATGCCCATTTGCCCCCACAGGGTAATGCCGATCGGCCTACTCACCGCACATATGTATGTCTGTGTTTCCACAGCTTGTTAATGCAATCTGGTGGGATGAACATCTTAAAATTTCATTGTAAGGGTTGTCTATTTCATTTTTAAGGTGTTAGAAAAAAACATAATTTGCACACCGATCCCACAAGTTCACACTCTTAGTTTTACTTTAAAATAGGTTAAAATAGGTTTTAAGAATTGATGCTTTTGAACTGTGGTGTTGGAGAAGGCTCTTGAGAGTCCCTTGGACTACACGGAGATTCAACCAGTCCATTCTGAAGGAGATCAGCACTGGGATTTCTTTGGAAGGAATGATGCTAAAGCTTAAGCTCCACCTCATGCGAAGAGTTGACTCATTGGAAAAGACTTTGATGCTGGAAGGGATTGGGGGCAGGAGGAGAAGGGGACGACAGAGGATGAGATGGCTGGATGGTATCACTGACTCGATGGACGTGAGTCTGAGTGAACTCCGGGAGTTGGTGATGGACAGGGAGGCCTGGCGTGCTGCAATTCATGGGGTGGCAGAGAGTCGGACACGACTGAGCGACTGAACTGAACTGAACTGAGTGAAAAAACAGCACCAAGTATCAATAAATAATTTCATAGGTAGAATGTGGGCATGCAAAAGTACGACAGCTCAAGACTGAAGTTTGCGAGGTGTTACCATGATTATCTTTTCTCTTTGGAATAATACACTCCAGAGCCTGTACGTCGTTTGTGCAAGGTGCTATGCTGGGAGCTTTAGCCGTTACATCCAGTCGATGAGGTGGGTACTGTGTTTATCTGCGCTTTATGGACAAGGAAGCAGAGACGCAGAGTGCTTAAGTCACTTGCCTGAGGCCTCACAGTTAACTCCAGAGCCCAGGCTTGCAAGCTTCCTTTCGTTCTGACCCTATTTCCAGCTGGGGTCTCCAGGTTCGCCTTGCCTGTCTACCTCCTGGGAAACAGAGCTTCGAGGCTTTTGTGGCCTGTGAAGGGCCAGGCACGACACAGTCTGAATTTATAGGCTGCCCTGACTTTCTCCTCTGACTGCTGCTGCGGCGTGTGCTTTCATGACCTTTGTGTCTCAATGCAGCTTCCGCATTCCTGCAGCTTTGCCTCAGCTCAGCCAAATTTCAGCCCACCTGTGCACAAAGCCATACAGCCCATTCAGACTGAGAAAGACTATTTTAGGTTGTGATTTAGAGATTTAAAGTTCTTTTTACCCCCTGAGCCGTGCTTCCTTCATCCTTAGCTGCATGAACCTGGAGTCAGGTGATGAACGGAAGATGCTGAGCTGGGATGGGCCTGTCCTTTGGTCCTGGGGAGTAGGTGTTCACAGTGAAGACTCTGGTTTGGGGATGGGGGTGGGGAGTTCCGAGTGACCTGATGGTGGCTAGTGCTGCATTTGTGTGGGATGAGGGGTGTTATCATCTGTAACCTCCTATTGCGTGGGAGGCCCTCTGGGAAGGCTGAGGAGCAGCCAGGTGACACTCAGGTGTCCCCACTCTGTTACCTGGATAATTTGGAACCTGACAAACTTGATTGCAGTCCTGTCTCTTCTTCTTTCTTGCTTTGTGACCTTGGATAAGTTATTTCTCTAAGCCTCAATTTGGTCATCTGGAACACCAGGATAATAACTTCTATGTCATTGGCCTTTATGAGGGTTTAATGATATGATATCCAGGTGATGCTAGTGGTAAAGAACCTGCCTACCGGTGTAGGAGACATAAAAGACACGGGTTCGATCCCTGGGTCAAGAAGATCCCCTGGAGAAAGAAGTTGCAACTGACTCCAGTATTCTTGCTTGGGACAATGGACAGAGGAGCCTGGTGGGCTGCAGTCCATGGGGTCACAAAGAGTCAGACAGGACTTAGCTACTAAACAACAACAACAATAATGAGGTGATATGGAACCCTTAGCACAGTGCTTGGCAGAGAGGATGGGCCTGTCCTTTGGTCCTGGGGAGTAGGTGTTCACAGTGAAGACTCTGGTTTGGGGATGGGGGTGGGGAGTTCCGAGTGACCTGATGGTGGCTAGTGCTGCATTTGTGTGGGATGAGGGGTGTTATCATCTGTAACCTCCTATTGCGTGGGAGGCCCTCTGGGAAGGCTGAGGAGCAGCCAGGTGACACTCAGGTGTCCCCACTCTGTTACCTGGATAATTTGGAACCTGACAAACTTGATTGCAGTCCTGTCTCTTCTTCTTTCTTGCTTTGTGACCTTGGATAAGTTATTTCTCTAAGCCTCAATTTGGTCATCTGGAACACCAGGATAATAACTTCTATGTCATTGGCCTTTATGAGGGTTTAATGATATGATATCCAGGTGATGCTAGTGGTAAAGAACCTGCCTACCGGTGTAGGAGACATAAAAGACACGGGTTCGATCCCTGGGTCAAGAAGATCCCCTGGAGAAAGAAGTTGCAACTGACTCCAGTATTCTTGCTTGGGACAATGGACAGAGGAGCCTGGTGGGCTGCAGTCCATGGGGTCACAAAGAGTCAGACAGGACTTAGCTACTAAACAACAACAACAATAATGAGGTGATATGGAACCCTTAGCACAGTGCTTGGCAGAGTGCCGAATTCATGGTGGCAGTAAGAGTTACAGTAGTTGATAATCATTTTATTCTTGTTATTTGACAATGTCTTGCATCAGGATCAGATGTGGAAGAAAACTTGGAAATCCAAGTGTGCCTAGTATGAAGCATGATAGAGCTCAACGCCATGAAACAGTGGGTAGGGGCATCATGCCAGGATCCTGTGAGAACCTGATTTCTTAGGGGTGGGAGAGATGACCAGGGACACTAGAGGTCAAGCAGTGATGCTGGGGGAGGGATACAAAAATTTCAAGCCTATTTCTGAAAGCTCTTGGCACTGAGCTGCATGAACTCATCATTCAGGAGTATGAGGTTATGTCCACATGTGGTTGGACCCCAGCCAGTGACTCCTAGGAAGAGAGGACAGAGAAGGCAATGGCAACCCACTCCAGTACTCTTGCCTGGAAAATCCCATGGATGGAGGAGCCTAGTAGGCTGCAGTCCATGGGGTTGCTAGGAGTCGGACACGACTGAACGACTTCACTTTCACTTTTCACTTTAATGCATTGGAGAAGGAAATGGCAACCCACTCCAGTGTTCTTGCCTGGAGAATCCCAGGGATGGGGGAGCCTGGTGGGCTGCTGTCTATGGGGTCGCACAGAGTCGGACACAACTGAAGCGACTTAGCAGCAGTAGCAGCAGGGGGATAGGATGGGGAGTCTGGCAAAAGTCACAAACCCAAATTCCTACAGGGGCCAGGTGGGGAAGAGACAAGAGTGAAGCAGGCAAGGTGTGAGACAATAGAGAATGATGGGAACTGTGGGGAACTAGAAAGCTTATCCTTTATCTAAAGGGTGCCATTGTTGCTCCGCCCAGATGAACATGTGTCCAGTGTTGCCCCAACTTGTGAGTTTTCAAAAGGAACCAGAAATCTACATTTTTTCCTGACATTTCAGGATTTTTAAAATATTTTTAAGACGCTCCATATGGGCCAAATACAGCTTGTTTGTCAACTTGGTGTGGCCTTTGGCATCCAGATGGTAACCTCTGAACATGAAGAAGGACCTGGGCCAGGAATGAGGTTGAGCTACAGGTGCACTGGAGGGGTCCAGCCCTGTGGGCTGGGCTGGGGAAGCCGACTGTAGAACAAGGTGGGGGAAGTGATGGAGGCAGGGCTGGGCATTGCGTCTTTGACTGGGATCCAGACAGACCTGGGGGGAGAGTTCTGACTTAGAGGCTACGTGGATCCCTGACCTCATCCTGGTCCATAGCCACAGCCTCAGAGGCTGGGAAAGGAATGCACTTTGGCTAAAGGCAGGGCTGCCATTTAACCTGTATCCACCAGCACGACTGGACCAGTTGTGAAAATGATGAAGTATTTACCTGCTGATTGGTGAATAGCCACTGGGCCCTCGGAACCTCCCCCTGCCACCTTCCACCCATCCACTTCTTTCCCTGGCAGCTCCTTCCCACCCTACCTTGCCCTGATCTGGCAACTAAAGGGTTAACTCCCAACGTAGCTAGGCCCTGCAGTCCATTCTGATCTGTCAGTGGGCAGTACTTGAGCCAAAGTGATTGTTAATATATTGACAATTAATCCACCCCAGCCCCTCCTCCCAGTGCAGGTAGCAGATGCCTGCTCAGGTTGGCTTAAGTACGAAGGATAAATTTTAGAGGACACAGGAGAGTCAGATGGAACTGGAGGGCAGAATGCCAGGCCCCTAGGAGACTGCAACCAGGAGCTCCATCCCTGGGGTCATGAAGCCTTTGTTCCTTTCTCCTTGGAGCCTGCTGTCAGTAATCACCACCTCAGCCCTAGGGCTCCGCGTGTCCTGACCGGCTGGCCTCTGACACTTGAGCCGCGCATCCACCTCTCCACTGGTCACCTGTGTCCAGTTTTGGGGGAAGGTCATCTCCAGGTGCAGACCTGCCCCTTGGGCCTGGGCAGACATAGACAGGCACCCCGAATGATTCTCCTTGAAGGTCCTAAGGACCCCAGCTGTGGGCATGTGGCTTTGTTCCAAGCTCTCCCAAGTGGAAGAAGGGAAGGGATCAGAAATCAATCAGGAGATGACCTGGTTTTCTGGGTCGTCTGAGAGATGAGAGCGGGTGTCGGGGGTGGGAGTGGGGATGGGTGGAGTTGGTATTTACAGGCCTTAGCCCTCCTGAAAGAGGAGGCAAGGGAATGAGATTGGAGGAGCCTCCATCAGCCTCTAAATAAACCACAGAGAAACAGATTTTCCTCTGCATCCCGCCTGAGTGGCCTTTCCTTCTCCCGTCTGGTGTAATTCATCTTGCACAGGACTGTCCGGGTCTTGTGCCTCGTCTAGGGCCTCTCTGTGCTTCATAGCGGTGACTGTGGCCCACTGCTGCCATCACGGCTCACTGACCTCTCACTATATGCCACCTACTGTGCGACATGCAGTGCTGGCAGTGGCTGGGGAGCCCTGGGCAGTCACTACACCTCTCTGTCCCTCGGTTTCCTCATCTGTAAAATGGGGGTAGTAAACAGTACAAACTTCATAGGGGTGTTACAACGATTAAATGAGTTAATGTCTGATAACTCCCTGCAAGTGGCTCCTGGGCATGAATTAAACACTCAATACACGTTAAGTCTCACTCATTAAATATTTATCAAGCACCGTCTGTATGCCAAGTACAATATATGCTCTGGGATATCATGGAGCGCACAATTTCCTCATGTTGCATGCAGCTAAGGATGAGAGAGATGCAGTTAAACACACAGCTACAACACAGTGGTATAAATACTGTGATGGGAAAGATAGGGGTGAGTGTTAGACACTCAGTCACGTCTGATTCTTTGCAGCCCCATGGACTGTAGCCCGCCAGGCTCCTCTGTCCATGGAATTCTCCAGGCAAGAATACTGGAGTGGGGTTGCTGTGCCCTCGTCCAGGGGATCTTCCCAACCCAGGGATCAAACCCGGATCTCCCACTGTAGGCAGATTCTTTACCATCTGAGTCACCTGGGAAGCCCAAAGAGGTGAAGTGAAGTGAAATCGCTCAGTCACGTCCAACTCTTTGCGACCCCATGGACAGTAACCTGCAGCTGGCTCCTCCATCCATAGGATTTTCTAGGCAAGAGCACTGGAGTGGGTTGCCATTTCCTTCTGGCAATTATTTCCTTTTGCTTTCTCTCTGCCATTAGAACATCAGTTCCACCAGAGGAGGCATTGACTCCTTTGCTCACAGTTGGACCCTCAATGCCTGGGAAGAACCTTGCTCTCAGAAAACATTTACTGGGTGAATGAACAAAGGAAAGCAGAAAGGAAGTGCTATTTTAGCTGGACCTGAAGGATGCGGCATTAATGTCTTTGGGGGTTGCAGAGGAAAGAGAGAATATCCTACTGTGTCCCCACTTTGGAGCCAGGCAGACGTGGGGCGAGTCCCAGCCCTCCAGGGTCCGTTTAAATTCTTGGCTCCTATAAGGTCAGCATATCAGGGAACCCAGAAGGGAGTGCAGGAACCAAGAGGAGAGAGAGAACTTGCCCCAGGACTTGTAGTGGAGTTGGTCCAGGCCAGCCATGCCCACCCTTCTTAGGGTGAGACCATGGGACCAGGATGATGGGACCACCACTTAAAGGAGCGCGTGACTTCAGGGCCAATGAAAGCTCCACCCACTGAGGCTGGGCCAGTCGCGTCCTGGAATTTGACCAACCAGACGGCTCTCATCTTCCTTAGAGGCCCAGGTGGCACAGTCAGTGGTAAAGAACCCGATTGCCAGTGCAGGAGACCCTGGAGACTCGGGTTCTATCCCTGGATCCGGAAGATCCCCTGGAGTAGAAAATGGCAACTTGCTCCAGTATTCTTGCCTGGAAAATTCCATAGACAGAGGAGCCTGGCTGGCGACAGTCTATGGAGTTGCAGAGTTGAGCCAGCGAGGGGAGTGAGAGAAGCCTTGAGCTCCCCCTTCAGGCCAGTGCGGGTCATGAACAGGTGGGTCTGAGGTGCTCATTTCTCACCTTTTAAGGTGGATTCACAGGGGGCAGGCAGTGGAAAGCATTTTATGGCACAGAGCACTGGGACTGTTTCCAGGAACCTGATGTATTGTTTTTCTTTTTTTTTAGTCTCGTTGCCCAAGGATGGAAACGTGGCTGGTTAAGCCATCAACAGGGAGCCTGTAGTTTTTGTTATTTGCTTTCAAGCAGCTCAGTCCTCGAGCAGGAGAGGTGGCAGCTGGGGTCCTGAGTCCTGGGGCTCTGCAGGTCCCACAGCCCGAGCAGAGCTGACCCTGCCTCTTAACCTGGGCTGTTCAGGGCTGTGCAAGGGTCACCCCTTCACCCGCTTGACCTGACCACAGAGGCTTGGAAAATCAGGAAAGAAACATTGTTTAGCTCATTAAGAAGATGCAGGCCAACAAAAGCCTTCAGGGATGGAGGATATTTTAGGCAGACTTGTTGAAACAGAGTTTTCATGCAGCAAAATTCACTTTTTAAAACATATGTACAGTAAAATTCACATGGTTGATAATATAGCTTATTCCAGTCACCCCATAAAAGTTCCCACATTCTGTCCATCTGTTATCAATTCCCTTTCCTCCTCTGATCCTTCTTAACCACCGATCTGTCTTCGGTTCCCATAGTCATGCCTTTTCTTTTTTTTCCAGTTTTGCCTTTTCTAGAATGTCATTTAAACAGAATTAAACAGCTTGCATTTGACATCGTTATCTTACCCTAATGCTTCTGAGATTCAGAAAGGTTACCTGCATCAGGAGTTCAGTCCTTACTGCTGAGAAGTATTCAATTGTGTGGATATACCACACGTTGTTTATCGATTCACATGGTAAATGTTGAGTACTTAGTTTGTTTCCAGACTTTGGATATTATAAATAAGATGATTATAAACTTTCAGGTTTTTCTGTAGATTCATGTATTCATTTCACACCTAGGAGTGGAAATACTGCGTCATATGTGATAAGGGGATGTTTACCTTTATAAGAAACTGCCATGCTACTTTCCAAAGTGACTCTAGCATTTTCCATTCCCCCAGGGTTGCAGGAGGGTTCCAGTTGTGTTCTCTCCACATCAGCACTTGATATTGTCAGTATCAGTTTCCTAAAATGTTAGCCTCCCTAGAAGGTATAAAGATTATTCTTACATTTTGAAAATAACAGTTTCCTAAGGAGAAATGCTCATTATTTTTATAGCACATAAAATAATTTCTACTTATTGTGTCTGTTTTATTATTTGTTCATTTTCTATCTCTATTAGAGTGTGTTTTGGAAAGGCACTTGGATCAGTAAATATATGTGAATGGATGAATGAATGGATTAGGGAAGAGATGGGTAGCTTATGACAAAGGCTGGAATGTCAGATCAGCTTTGGGTTGGAACCTGGGGCCCTTGTCTTCTCTTCTGCAATATACTCTTTCATGGAGGAAGCAACTTGCAGGCTGGATTGGGAAAGAGAAGAAGACTTTTTTATTTTTTAATGAAAGCATCTCTTGAAGGAGACAGACATCATGTGGAGCCAGAGAGTCCTGAAGGGCATGGCGTGTTTGGGAGTATGAACCAGTCCTGTGTACAGAAAACGCAGTGTGTGTTGGAGGCATCGTTGGGATCACATGGGAGATGTAATAATAATAATGCAGAAGCTTTCACTGCTTTCTTTGTGTCAGGCGGTTCGAAGCTCTCTCCATAGGTTAATTCATTTATTCATTTATTATTCCCAATGGTCCTGTAAACTTACAGCACAATCAGTTTCCTCACTGTCAAGACAAGGGAAGTGAAACACAAAGAAATTAAATACCTTGCTCAAAATTATGCATCTAAGAAGAACCCAGGCAGTTATGTTCCCAAGTCTGTACCTTTAACTTCTGCACTGCACTGCCAGGTTAGGAAGGGCACGTTGGTTAGTTAGGGAACCGTGTGAGCCACTGTAACAAATAACCCCCAAATATAGTGACTTGAATAAGACAGAAGGTAGGTTTTCTCTCAGATGTCTGTCTAAAGGGACAAAGTGCAGGGCCAGTGGGCCCAAGGTGGTCACTTCCACTTCTCACCATCTTCCAGCTAGTGGGAGGGGAGGAAGGGGCCTGGGAGGCTGTACCATGCAGGGTGCTAAGTCACTTCAGTTGTGTCTGATTCTTTGCGACCCTGTGCACGGTAGCCCACCAGGCTCCTCTGTCATGGGATTCTCCAGGCAGGAATGCTGGAGTGGGTTGCCATGCCCTCCTCTGGGGGATCTCCCTGACCCAGGGATCAAACCCACATCTCTTATGTCTCCTACATTGGCAGGTGGGTTCTTTACCAGTAGCGCCACCTGTGAATCCTGGGAGGATGTATGTGCTTAGTCGTTCCGTCGTGTCTGACTCTGCGACACCATGGACTGTAGCCCACCAGGCTCCTCTGTCATGGGATTCTCCAGGCAAGAATACTGGAGTGGGTTGCCCTTTCCTCCTCCAGAGGATCTTCCCAACCCAGGGACTGAACCCAGGTCTCCCGCATTGCAGGCAGATTCCTTACCATTTGAGCCACCAGGGAAGCCTGGGAGGATGTACACCTTTCTTTTAAAGGATTGACTGAAATACATACATCCCATTGGTGAGAACTCAATCACGTGGGCACACCAGGTTGCAAGGGAGACTGGGAAATGTGGTCTCTAGTTGGACACCCATGTGCTCTGCTGCAACTCAAGGATTCTCTTACTGAAAGGAAGACTGGGTATTGGAGGAAAGCTAGTAGTCCATGCCACAGTCTGCAGAGTATTCACTGGACTTTGAACTCTGTCCTGTAGATGATGGGGGTGGTGGTTTAGTTGCCAGGTCGTGTCTGACTCTTGTGACCCCATGGACTGTAGCCCACCAGGCTCCTCTGTCCATGGGATTCTCCAGGCAAGAATACTGGAGTGGGTTGCCATTTCCTTCTCCAGGGGATCTTCCAGACCCAGGAATCGAACCTGGGTCTCTTGCATTGTAGGCAGATTCTTTACCAACTGAGCTACAAGGGAAGACTTCGGATGATGAAGTAAGAGGCAAATGGCCTCTTAGTGGGGAGGTTTCAGGCCTTGGGATTTAGAGCATTCAGAAGTTGCTCGGAAGATAAAGGAGAAGTAGACAAGGGGACCCTTCTATCTCACGCGTCTGGAGTTCCGTTTGCTATCTCTGCAGTCCTCGCTGCTGGCAGGAGTCAGCAGGTTGGGCTCTCTGATGGAGTGCTTCCAGGCACAGTGAGTGTGTGTGCTGGGTGAGAATGGGAGCCATCAGCCGTCTTAGTCATTCATTCATTCAGTGACTGTTTACCAAGCATGGTGTTTGGGTACAGCGCTCCCGCGATGGTCCCAGCAGGTCTGATGGATGCTGGGGGCCAAGTTCAGTTCTCAGCGAGTTCTCCAGTGATGCTGAGTGCAGTGTGAAACCTTGGCATGCCGCACTGACACCGGCCTCTTTTGTTGTTTCTTTGGCCCTCAGGACCCCCGGAGCAAACACAAGTTCAAGATCCACACATACTCCAGCCCCACGTTTTGTGATCACTGCGGGTCACTGCTCTATGGACTTATCCATCAGGGGATGAAATGTGACAGTAAGTACATGTGCCGTCAGAGAGCCTCTGCTGCCCCGGCTGCTTCCTCCTGGTTTGGGGCCCAATTCTGCAGCACATTCTCCCAAGTCCTGGGTGGGCTGGGTACCCCTTGCGTGATGCTGAGTAACAATAACCAACAATAACTATTTATTTAGGGCACGATTCTTCAAGGCTGTCCTTTGGGCCTGGATTGACCTTGCTCATACCTGGGTCATGGGTTAGCAAGTTGATGCTGACGCAGGACCCTGAACTTGGGCACGCAGGTTCCAGGGGGCTCTCCATCCTTTTGCCATCCTTCTCTCCCCACAACTGATTTACAGTTTTTAAATCTGCCTGCTGCCTCCTGGAGGTTGGGTGGGCTGAGAAGGGATGCCATGCCCCCAGCTCCTGTGGAATCTCCTGAAATGCCCTATGGGGTGACCCAGCCTCTCCTGACTTCTCAGACTGGAATGAGGGACCCTTAGTGAACACAGGACTCCAGGTATGGCCTGGAGCAGCCGTGGGGCTTAGGGGAAACCAGCCCCCCATTGAAAGAAGCACAGGGGCACTCCAGGAGTGTGGACAGGGAGCCAGTAGTTATCACATCACACGGGAGACTTCAGCCAGCCCGATTCAGTTTGCATATTCCATTCGTCTTGCCCTGGGTCTTACGTTTTTTTCTTGCAGTTAGTTATGGGGATACTGTGGGGGCTCAGCTCAGGTGCCAAGATGATGCCCCTCCCAGGGCTGGTTCATGACCACAGACTGGCAGATGCAGAGGCAAAGGCCTGGCCCTCTTGTGTCAATCTGGGACAACACTGAAGGGTCATCTGAGCCCCTGAGTCCCTCCTCTTGTCAGCCTTAGGGCATCCTCATGGGCCCAGAGGCCCTCACTGTAAAGCTGCTCACAGCTCCCATTCTCAGACTCTTTCCAGGGAACCCAAGCTATCATCAATATTTAAAAATCGGGAGAGGTCAGGATTCCTGCTTAATCCTGAAAAATGGGAAAACCTTGGCAACTTTGGGTGTGCAGCTGCCCTCGGTGGGAGCTGCTGTGTTCTCTGGTTGTCCAAGACCACCACACCCGCACCTTCCCTCACTATGTGAGACACCCCCGTGCCACTGGAGTTGGTGATTATGGCTTCAGAGTCGTTGCGGGTGTGTCAGGTACCTCAGCCTTCCGGGAAGGACAGACACCTTCCGCCTCCTCTGTCCGTGAGGGCCTGGGGTGTCGGGATTTTGGAGCGGGGGAGTTGGAGAAGCAAGCCCTTCGGGTGAGACCCGGGCAGGGCAGGCTGGTCTCCGCCCGCCTCGGAGGGAAGGAGGGGAACCGGAGGGGTCCAGCCTGGACCAGCCTGAGCCTCGCGCCCTGCCTCTGTCCCCGCAGCCTGCATGATGAACGTCCACAAGCGCTGCGTGATGAACGTCCCCAGCCTCTGCGGCACGGACCACACGGAGCGCCGCGGCCGCATCTACATCCAAGCCCACATCGAGAGGGAGGTCCTCATTGTTGTCGGTAGGTGGCGCTGGGGCTCCCGCGCCGGCTCCGCTGGACCTGGACCGGGCTGGAGCGCTGAGTCAGGGGAGCGAGGGATGGGTGGCGCCGGGGCTCGGTGGGAGGTGCGGCGATGCTACCTTCCTCCTCGGCCCCTGCCCCCACCCCATTCCAGCCTCTCCCCGCCGTAGGCATCCTTAGAAACTGCACCCCGCAGGGCGAGGCTCTCAGCACCTCCTGTGCGCTGGAGCTCAGAGCTGGAGCCGCCGCGGGAGTCCGTTGGTTTTCTCCAAGACCTCAGAGGTGTTGCCACGAGCCAGTAGGGCAGACAAGATGCTGAACACCTTAATTTTATGGCAGGCTCTGGCCGGTGGACTAAACCTACTCTGAAGCCAGACACTGTATTTTGAAATGGTTTTCATTCTAATAACGGTGAAAAATAATTCAAATTTAGATGATTTCTGTTGCCTTCTTAATTTTTATTTATTTCTACCCTGTAGATCTATTATTTCTAGATTTTTGTATAATATAATGATGGGCAATGCAATTGGTTTATCTCTTCTCATGGGGGGGGGGGAAATAAAGGTTTCCAACTTCCTTATGGTTCCCCACCCCCTTTTGCTCCCCGCTCCCCCCGCCTCACTCTTCCACTCCGTATCTTTGGAGCGTGCAGTTCTCTTTCCTTTATTACCATAGCAGAGAACGGATGCTTGGTTCTTCCCCGAACTTTTCCAGTGGGAAAACAGAGTCTTGCTGATAAACACCCAGTTGGGGAGAGTGTTACATCTTGGGGAAGAGAAGAGATGCCGCGTTTATCCCTGGGGTTTTCTGCATATTTGCAGTGTTTGTTTCTTAAACTTGATGGTTATCACTCTTGTCCTGTTCTGTTATTCTCCATACTTTTTGCAATTCTGAAATACTTCATGCTACAATATAAGAAAGAGGGATAATAGAGCCTGCTGAAGAGGTGCGGCATGGTGTCTGGCCCTTCTAATGGAGCATTCAGGAAATACGTGGATCAGACCTGTACAGCTCAAACAGAATGAAAATGCAGACTCTTTGCAACCCCATGGACTGTTGCCAGCCAGGCTCCTCTGTCCATGGGATTTCCCAGGCAAGCATAAAGCGTGGTGTCTGGCCCTCCTAATGGAGCATTCAGGAAATACGTGGATCAGACCCATACAGCTCAAACAGAATGAAAATGCATCTGGCTGGTTGGGTGATTTAGCCATGTGTGTTACGTGGGTGTGCTAAGTTGCTTCAGTTGTGTCCGACTCTTTGCAACCCCATGGACTGTTGCCAGCCAGGCTCCTCTGTCCATGGGATTTCCCAGGCAAGCATACTGGAGTGGGTTGCATGCCCTTCTCCAGGGGATCTTCCCGACCCAGGGATCGAACCCACGTCTCCTGCGCCTCCTGTATTGCAGGCAGATTCTTTACCTCTGAGCCACTGGAGAAGCCCAACCTAGCCATAAAGCTGTGATAAATTCAATGCTGAACTAACTGGGCCAGAATGGGACTGAAACTTCGAAGGAATTCTCTCCCCAAGGCTTGTGTCAAACTTCTTAGACATCATCACTAATTAATTAAAACAAAGTTTTATGATTTAGTATCTTAGAAGACTGATCATAGAAGGGATTGATTTTGCAAAAATTGATCTCAGGCTCCAGAATGGTTCAGCTGCTCTGAAGAATTGTGCCTATACCATGTAAAAGTTGAAAAATATCCCTGTAAAACATAAACTGTTTTAAAGTGAGGTTCCTGACACCCAGTAAGCTCTTAAGGAATGTATGTTTCATTTGATTTGCTTTTTCCTCTGAAAGGAAGGTGAGCAGCTCACTTTGTCCCAGTGGAATACCTGAGGGTCCCCAAGGAGTAGAATGTCTCTTAGAAGTAGGCTTCCCTGGTGGCTCAGATGGTAAAGAATCTGCCTACAATGCAGGAGACAGGTGTTTGATCCCTGGGTTGGGACGATCCCCTGGAGAAGGAAATGGCAACCCAATCTAGTATTCTTTCCAGGAGAATTCCATGGACAAAGGAGCCTGGCAGGCTACAGTCCATGGGGTTGCAGAGTCAGACACGACTGAGTAACTATCACTCACTCCAGGAGTAGAAGCCTCCAGAAAAGCTGAATTCATCCACTGTCAATAAACTTCCTGGGTGGATGGGGCAAAAATGAGGCTCTGCTCCCCTCTACTGTTATTTTCTAGGAACTACACTGACTCATATGTTACTATGGACAGCCCCGTCTTTAACCAACCCATTGAACACACAGTGCTTAAAACCAAAGGACAGCGTACTGCCCTCAAGGTCCATCCATTGTTTCCACCATAAAAAGATAAATAATTCTGTGGCTTATAGAGGCCTTAGCTAATGCAGTGATGTAATCATATTGCATTATGCAAATGTACCAGATCAACATATTGCATACTGTTAACTTAAACAGTGTGCTGTGCTCAGTCGTGTCCAACTCTTTGCAACTCCGTGAACTGTAGCCCACCAGGCTCCTCTGTCCATGGAATTCTCCAGGCAAGAATACTGGAGTGGGTAGCCATTTCCTTCTCCAGGAGATCTTCCCAACCCAGGGGTTGAACCCAGGTCTCCCGCTTTGCAGGTGGATTCTTTACCATCTGAGCCACCAGGGAAGCTCCTAATCTAGTATGATCTCATCTTAACTTGATTGCATTTACAGAGACCTTGTCTCCAAACAGGGTCACATTCAGATTAGTCTTGAGCATATCTTTTAGGGGGATGCAATTCAATCTATAATGAGGGGAAGGAAGGGAAGTGAGGGTTCCCTTAAAGTTAGAGACTGAATATCTGCATACTCAGGGTTCTGCTAGCCCTGAGTAACTACCGGTGTATTAATAGTGGCTTGTGATTTTCCGAGTGCTTTGATATGGAGTCATCCAATGGAGGTAGTGGTGTTGCCAGCATACAGACAAGGAAACTAAGACTCGGTGAGGCTGGACGACTTGCCTGATGTCACGTGCCGAGCAGGGATGAGCGCCGCGCCTCCGGCCTGCAGGTCACCGTGCCCTGCTATCACTGGCTCACCATGCCAGGCACGGTCCGATCCTGGCCTGCGACAGTTGATTGACTGACGGTAGAAGAACCTGATGCTTTGACTGCAGTTCTCTAAATACAGACCTGAGTTGGAGATTTTTGGTTCAAGTGATTTATTGGAGCTGCTTGTGAAATGAGGAGTGAGGACGGAGCAGGGAAATGCTGAATGGGAGTGTGATTTCCGCCCAAGACCAGCTTCAGGCAGACCCCAGGGAGTTCTGGAACATGCGTGACAGTGCAGGGTCAGCTTCTCCTAGAGGCTGGGGGGCTGCTCTGTCAGGTCCATTCTGTGGACTGAGTTGAGGCCCCCTAAAATTCACATGTGGAAACCCTAACCCAGTGAAATGGCGCTTGAAGTTGGAGTCTTTGGGAGACAATTAGGGTTAGACGAAGGTGGGCTCTTGTGAGGGGCTTGGTGGCTTTACGGCCACAGGAGGGCACAGCAAGGAGGTGGCCACCTGCAAGCCAGGAAGGGGGCTGTCACCAGGACCCACACCTTGATGTCGGACTTCTTGCCTCCAGAGCTGTGAGACATAAGCATCTGCCATTTAAGCCGCCCAGTCGGTGGTGTTTTATTACAGGCTGGGCTGACTGAGACCCCGCTCCCGGCTACTGAGATTGAAAGCAGGAGGGAGGTGTTACCTCCCCGGCTCCGTGGCTTCTGTGTGGCTGAGGGCAGCTCTCTGGACACGGGGCAGCTGTGAGCCACACTCAACTGCAGCTGGGAGCTGGGTGTGGCAGCCGGCCTGGAGGGGGCCTGGGAGGGGCCCGGGTCACCTGGGTATCCCTCTGATCTCCCCAGCATCCTTCTGGTGTCATTGGTGGGACTCCAGGCCCTGCTCCTTGACCTCAGCCAGACAGATTAGAGGGAGCGAGAGGCCAGATGCAGCCTATGGTGTTGACTTGCCCCACTTCATCTGCACCATAGAGGCATGTCCAGCGGTGGGACTCGCCACTCACCAGTCGTCTGCTCTGAGCATCACGTGCTCTTTGAAATCCCACCGTCTCCAGAGATACAAGGCTACACGTGCTTCTGAAAGATCTGAAGGTTCCCTCATCTCCTTTGGCTCCTGAAATCCAGGCCTCATATCTGCCATCAAGGAGCTTGCAGGGGAAAGCTCGGGATGGAAATCCGATCGGTCCTGTTTCTTTGAAAAGCTCATCAGTGGTGTCTCATTGCCCTTGTGTGTGTTAGTCACTCAGTCATGTCCAACTCTTTGCGACCCCATGGACTATGTAGCCCACCAGCCTCCTCTGCCCATGGAGTTCTCCAAGCAAGAATACTGGAGTGGGTTGCTATGCCCTCCTCCAGGGGGTCTTCCTGACCCAGGGATCGAACCTGGGTCTGCCACATTCCATCTTTACCATCTGAGCCATCGGGGAAGCCTCCTCATTGCTCTTAGGGCAGACGAAATGTACTGTGGTGATCTCATTATGTATCCTGTCTTTTAATTCTTCCTCCTCTCCAGGCCACTACCCACCACAGGACATCTGCACACTCTGGTCCCTCGGTCTGGAGTGTTTGCCCTTCTGTCTTCTTCCAGCAGGTTGCTCTTCCCCTTCCTGTAGGTCTCAGCTCAGTCTCACAGACAAGGGTACTTCCCTGGATCTCCACATATTGTAGACGTTCTCTGTATCCTGAACTTGAACTGGTGTCAGTTGTGGTTTTATGTTGGGTTGATTAGTGCCTGCATCTCCCACTGGCATTTAAGCTCCACGAGGACAGGGCTGTGTTGGCTTCCACACCACTCTGTCCCGGCACCTAGTATGGTGGGCATCACTAAATCTTTGGGGCATCAGTGGGTGTATGTATGAAGGGGACAACCCTGGAGGATCCTGTAGGATCCTGATAGATGCCCAGACTTCACAGATGATTCCCAGCCAGTGCCTTCTAAAGTGAGGAGCTGCAGTTTGGATGACCCAGTCAACGCCGTCATTCTTTTTTTATCGTTGGTTTTTTGTAATTTGCACAGCATCATTCTTAAAGGAAAGAGACCACACAGAGCCCTAAGGACCAGGTCCAAGGTCAACAGCACATGTTACTAGGACTGGGACCCACCTTTGGAGCGATGACTACCCTTATCCCTGGATAATGGGGAAAACACACAAAACAGAGGGTTTTGTAGAATCATGGGAAGTCATGTGGACATCATGACTCCTGTGGTATTATGGTGGGAGGCAGTACAATCAGAAGCCATGATCAGAGTTGTAAAATGCTCCTGGAGGTTATGAAGCCCATGTCCTTATGTATAAAACACCTCCCCCATTCAATTGAGTATCTCCTTATTAACACACCAACTAATGTTCCATTATTTACATTTCTGTCTACATTGCAGCCATCTGCAAGTCCTTAACCATATCATAGTTTTATCTCACAGAAACTGGGACTGTTCTTACAAAAAGCAGAAGGAGCAGTTTTTTGGATGTTTCTCTTTGGAACACCCATTCAGTGTTCTTACCACTGTGCTGTGCTGTACAAAACCTCATTAGACTAAACCATCTCCTGGAACGACTTAGGGACTCCCAATATTTTGTGTTTAAATCCTTCCCAAAATCTGACATCCCCACATCCAAGGAAGAAGAGCAAAGTCCAAGCGTCCACTGCAAGGGGCATAGGTTCAGTCCCTAGTCTGGGAACTTAAGATACCACTTGCTGTGTGTAATGCGGCCAAAAAAGTATTTTAAAAAATTGAAAAAAAAAAAAAAAAAA